>NQII01000284.1:276634-312890 GCA_002778355.1 Clitarchus hookeri | reverse complement strand
CCCCCCCTCGTGGTGCTGAAAAGGGTTGCTCTCCCGGTGTGGGGAAGGTGGGAAAAACCAGTGCACAACATTAGTTCAGCAACTTTTCTAAAATGTTGCGGCTCAAATTTTTGAACAATTGGAGGAAAAAATTTAAAAAATGGTGTTTTTAGAATTACAGACAGTGCTTGACATCTACTAAAAATAATCTCAATAACTTTCAAAAAAAATTTTTACCCAAAGGTAAAGATGCATTTTTGTACATATTTGTAAAGATGCTGTGCTGACATTCTACATATATATTTTTAAAATAATAGGTCGGAAAATGGCTAGTTTTTTCCCCCACTTCAGCCATTGTATTCATTTTTTAAATTTATTGGGCAATTCTTACATGAAAAAGTAAGGTGTAATGTTCAACGATAAAGACACAAGATTTAAAAGTTTGGAAAAGGAATGACAGCAATAAATAAGTAGATATATACATAAAAACTATAAGTGTCAAGTTATTTACATGTACTATTGTGAGAAGGATTGACATATTGAGAGCTCTCTCTTTATTCGTGGGTGGTGGTGCATAGCTGTTCTTAGTTGGTGGGCATATGCCTGAAGCTCACAAATTTCTTCACGTAAGTGCTTGCTTGCGCTTATCGAAGCCATTTGTTCATCTCACTGTTTCTGCTGCTGTTGTGGACAATAGGCTCTCAGGTGCCCCAGTGGTCCACATGACCAACACTCCCCTCTATTTTGGTGGGGGGGCGGCAAAGCTCTGTAGCATGTACCCTGGAAGCGATGACCCTCAAAGCCAATTGCAACTCCTTCAGTGGCTTCTTCATGCTGTTTTCGCCGTCTTCATTTAGCGTCACTGCCCGTACCGGATGTCGAGGTGTGGGCTCCTGTCTAGCTGACTCCACCTTCAGTGCTTGGGCCAGGGTATCCTGCGGGGTGCCGCCAGACGTACTGCTTGCCATACATCTGTGTCGGCGATGACATCGATGAAGAAGCAGACTGCGATGATGTCGTGCACCTCCTCGGAGCACCCTTTCAGAGATAGTTGAGACAGCCGCACAAAGTTTTGCCGTAGTTCCTGCAGTGGCTCCCCTGGTCGCTGGGTGCGGCTTCGCAGCTGTGCATGGTGGGCTCCAAGGCCGACACCAATGTACAGCAAGGGTTAGGTAATGGAGGACACAAACCACAAAATGAAGATCCACATATATATTTAAACAACAAAGCAAAAACATATTCAAACATATTAATTACAAATAGTCCACACTACATAAAAATTTATCCTTTTTAAATTTAAGAAATATTTTATTTTCCCAAAGACATGATGTATTTGGGGCAACCCCTTTGTGCATACCTATGCCCGCCCAAACCCCTCCCCCCTTCACATTCCTGTGCATGCTCCATTAGGCAGTGGTAGGTCAGGAGTATACTATAATAAAAAAAATTAGACATCATTGACGCTACGTTAATGACGTCATAATTTTCATATAAACAGTCAGTATTGGGTTGTACAATACTCTCTCACCCTCAAGAAGAGGAAAACTTGGTTGCACCGATTTTGATACCTAATAGTTGTGCATTGATGAGACTAATCCTTGAAAAGTTTACACGCTTAGGAGCAGTCTTCCATGCCATGTTCTATACTAAGGAATTTACCTCATCAAAATGATTATGTACATCACATGTTATTTTGGTTCCTTAACACCGATAAATGCAAGAAGACCTAACCTGACTGAACATAAAAATAAACATAATAATAATAACAATCATCCACAATTGGGCTACTGCCTGGCATGACCTCGCTCACCTCTCCCCTACCCAATTAATTTCCTCTTCCACTACGCATGGTTCGTACTCCCCTGGGACAGAAAAAATAAGGACCTTTTAAAGACTTCTAAAGACTTTTTAAAGTTTTTTCTAAGGAGTGTGCAGATTTGCTTATAAAGCCTATATTGAACATTTTACCTTATGGTTGATGTCTTGCCTTGAGCTTGCCTGTATCGCGAGAAAGCTATTTTTTAGGCAACTCTTTCTCGAACCACAGTATATTGAAGTAAAGATGCACTTTTCTGGCATGTTCGAAGACAGACATCACACGGGAAAATCACACATAGAGGAACGTTCCCGTTAAACACAAATACTATTACGTTGAAGCTATTTGCTGCCAGCTACAAGCGCTCTCTACTCTGTGTTATTTAGAACCACTATGAAATCCTGGTACATACATAAAAAAAAACTGGTACTTTCTATGAAAAATCTGGCATGTCTTGCAAGATTCACGTAACAAGACGAGCCTAGCGATTTTTTTTTCTGTATATCTATTTCAGGGCACGATAATTTCATGGGGTTTTTTTTTAGCCACCTTTTGCTGAAAAATGGCGTGCAAAATAAAAGTCACATTAAGAAACAAATACTATTGAAACTTCAACGGAACACGAACAGTTGCATGAATCAAAACGAAACTTAGGATGCACAAGAAAGCCATGTGCAGGACTGAGAACTGCGCGAGATAATGACTTAAACCTATGTGCCACGATGGAAGGTTCCTTGGAAGATTCTATGCAAGCTTGCACAGCTGGTTCTGTGGACGGTTGCATGGAAGATTTGGCCACCCGCTGGCCGTTTTCATGGACGTTTTCGTAATTCGTCGGGTGCAATTTTCGATGGAAGGTTTCTTACAATGTTAAAATTTTAGCCAGTCAGAGAGTGTGTGGTGGAATGTGCTATTGACGATAATTGTAATTTTATTTATTTGGTTCAGAAAATCTGCGCTAAAACCATTAAACAAGAATAAATAGTATATAAAAAAATCAGTGAAAATTTTTACTTGTGCTATTATACCATTGTATGAGAATTATGCTAAACAACTGTTTTATATTTAACACAAAAGTTTCAGTTGTCACAACAAAAGATTAGATTCTGTGAATAAGTTGAAGTAACATCATTAAAAATTCACTCGCCACTTGTGCAGCAGCAAGTATCGTTGGACAGGTTATTCCAAAGAACCCTCCATACCTGCTTGCATGTAAGCTTAGGGAGCAGGTCTCGTGGAAGCTTCCGTCCGAGCCTGTACGGAAGATTTTATCGTGGCACACAGGGTTTATATAGAACAGCTGATAATACCGCAATTGTGGTATTTTCCCGCACAAGTACAAAAGTATTTTGGTATGTCGTGCAACATCCTGAAAACTAGGCCCAATATTTGTACCAAGAAATTGGCACGTCTAACATCACTGTGGCCCGGCTTACACAAGAGTCAGATGTATGACACAATAGGCAATAGCACAATCCGCTACCTGTTTTAAAAAAAAGCTTGACAAAAAAAATTTTATTTGTTGAACTACTATCAAAAAATTAAGAACTTTGAAGAGCCATGTAAAAAATAAGGACTTTTAAGGGCCCTTAAAAAGGAAAATAGCAATTAGGGACTTCTAAGAACCATACGAACCCTGACAAGGGGCCATGGTGGCTTAGCGGTTAGACTGCTCGCCTCCCACCAAGGTGAACTGGGTTTTAATCCCCGGCTGGTCCATTCCGGATTTTCGCAAGTTGGAATCGTGCCGGACAATGCTACTGGTCAGCGAGTTTTCTCAGGGGGCTCCTGTTTCCCCCGCCATTTAATTCTGGCGCTGCTCAATACTCACCTCAATTCACACTCACTCACTTCTCTTCCATGCCCTTCCTGAACTTTCCAACCCCCCTCACAGGCACAAATTCCTCCCGCAACACATTCCACTCCCTCGCAGATCTCACAAGCATAGGCAGCCTACCCCGCTCCCTTCTCCTACATACCCTCTGAATATTCTCCCTCTAGCACCCCCTTAATTGGCTGGCAGCGAAAGTTTTCCCCCCTCCCACCACTGCATACAATACACAATCATCTGCAAACAATCTTATTTTTCCCCTAATCACCAAACCCATGTATTTACCATTATGGTAAACAACAAAGGGCCCAGCACACTTCCCTGCGTTACCCCTGATGTAACCTCTCCCTCCTCTGACATAGCTCACCTTAGGTATAGATTGTATTGGTTAAAGGTAAAGTGAAAACTTTTAAACTTATTTGCAATAATAGTGAATATTTTTTGGT
The DNA here is from genome assembly GCA_002778355.1 of Clitarchus hookeri. Taxonomy (NCBI): domain Eukaryota; kingdom Metazoa; phylum Arthropoda; class Insecta; order Phasmatodea; family Phasmatidae; genus Clitarchus; species Clitarchus hookeri. The sequence goes on along the minus strand of NQII01000284.1, from coordinate 308,818 downwards.
AATTATTAATTTTAGGGGCTTTTCTGAAAAACACAACAAAAATTCAAAATTATGATATATTTCCACTCTACTAATCACGTAGAACACGAATATACTAGGGGCATTAACGTCCGACTAATTTTGTATTATGTGCCCACCTAACCTAACAGAACCTAACACCACAATGGGTGAATCACTATTTTACATTTTTAAACTAACCTAGGATAGTAGGGGGTAATTATCTAGTTTAGGGGCTTTTCTGAAAAACACAATAAAAAATTTTAAATTATGATATATTTCTACTCTACTAATGATGCAGAACACGAATATACTAGGGGCATTAACGTCCGACTAATTTCGTAATATGTGCCCACCTAACCTAACAAAACCTAACCCCACGATGGGCGAATCACTATTTTACATTTTTAAACTAACCTAGGATTGTTGGGTTTTACACTAACCTATGATGTTAGGGTTTTAAACTAACCTAGGATAGTAGGGTTTTACACTAACCTAGGATGTTTGGGTTTTATACTAACCTAGGATGTTTGGGCTTTACACTAACCTAGGATGTTTGGGTTTTACACTAAAATACGAATGTAGGCTTGCAGGGATTTAAAGGAACCGTAAAACACACCAAAAGAATGTAAATTGACTCACCTAGGTAGGGGGCTGGTATAATTCCTCTGACGTTAATAGACACAAACAAACATATTTCGCAAGTTTTTTTTAATATGTTCTACTTATTTTAACACTACGGCCGCTTCAATATCAACTAGGTAAGCTATGCTGAATTCATTAAAACAACTTTTGTTGGCATAAAACGTTTCGTTCATAAACGTAAACAAACTGTCGGAAACAGTCATCTCACAAACTTGTTCAATTTTTAAAAATATGTTGCACTTATTTTAAAGCGATGCCCCTAGTATATTCGTGTTCTGCATCATTAGTAGAGTAGAAATATATCATAATTTTACATTTTTATTGTGTTTTTCAGAAAAGCCCCTAAGGACGTTTCGTTCAGAAACGTAAACAAAACGGCTACACTGCTCATTTTGCAATTTTGTTCAAATTTTTTAAATATGTTGTACTTATTTTAAAGCTACGCCCNATTTTACATTTTTAAACTAACCTAGGATAGTAGGGTTTTACACTAACCTAGGTTGTTTGGGTTTTACACTAACCTACAAACGGCTACACTGCTCATTTTGCAATTTTGTTCAAATTTTTTAAATATGTTGTACTTATTTTAAAGCTACGCCCTNAAACGGCTACACTGCTCATTTTGCAATTTTGTTCAAATTTTTTAAATATGTTGTACTTATTTTAAAGCTACGCCCTTAGTATATTCGTGTTCTACGTGATTAGTAAAGTATAAATAAATCACAATTTTGAATTTTTTTTGCGTTTTTCAGAAAAGCCCCTAAACTTAATAATTACCTTTTAAAAGGTGGTTAAAGGATAAAAAATGGCTGAAAGGAAAAGTAATTCCAGACCTCAAAAGTGCTCACTTTACAGTGAACAGCCTATATTTGGATAGTGTGCTGTCATCTTAAAAATACACTTTTTCTACCTAATAACACTAATTTTTACAGCCCTCTACACAATGCTTATATAAATGGTTTTTCAAAACGGTGTATGAATGAAGGAATGGTACATTTAGGGGAAATTATAACCCAGGTTCTAACAAAACTGCATTACCCTAAGATTTAGGATTTTAACGAAACTAACATATCTTAATTTCAGGCTACTGAGTGTGTAATTGCCTACACTAACATGCAAACAGTCGTGAGTGAAGATGTTTGAACGGCTCTTAATATCGAGGTCTTGAGAGTCGAGAGTGAAATGAGGTGAGTGTTAAGTGGAATACGGGATATCCCCGAGTAAAACCCGCCCACCGGCGGCATCGTCCGGCACGATTCCCACGTGCGACAATCCGGGGTTAAAACTGCCAGGAAATAAACCCGGTTCGCCTTGGCAGGAGGCGAACGGTCTAACCGCTCAGTGACCGTGGGCCCATTGCAAACAGATGTAAACTGAATTAATCTAACCTCTCTCGCTCGTCTCTTCTGAGCGAAGTTCATTTTTTCGTTATGTTTAATTCTAAATTTTTTGCCCATTATAGTTAAATAAAGGCACAGCTTTGAAAAAAATTAGACTTCTACTGTATTAATCCACAACTTAAANTTTTGCCCATTATAGTTAAATAAAGGCACAGCTTTGAAAAAAATTAGACTTCTACTGTATTAATCCACAACTTAAACATTAAATCCACACTTCAAAAAGCAGCGTAGCGTCAGTCGCTCACATCCGCAGTTGGTAATACCAATCATGAATTGTTGGCTGCAGTGAAATGTTGAATAAAACGAATTTATTTTTTCCGACTTTAATATTGTGATAACCGAAGAATTATCGATAATTTGTATCGATATTTAGAAAAAATGAAAATTATTTACAATCCACAGTCCAAGGTGTAAATACTTTGACAGCTTTGTTTAATATTCGACTGCACTCTTTCCTAGCGCTACTGAAATTGACACGATGATGAAGAGAAGTGTACGATAGTTGATATGAGGTACGAGAATAAAATTGCAATCATGAAGGAAGGAATGACAGGATAAGTTAAGCCACTGTAGAAAATTTCCATATCGTCCATATCCATGATTCTTAAATATACTGAAAATTTTGAGGCAGGTTCTTGTATTTAATGCATGCAGCATGTTAACTTTTTAAAATAAACATCAACTAATGTAACTAAATTTTCAGTATAAATACCACCATGCTTCGGTACAAAAGAGTCATTTTAAATTTGATAGGTTGAATTTTTAATTTATGGTTGTCGCAAAAAGGTGGATAGTTTCATTCTTTTTATCATGCCATATATGCATTTTCTTGCCAAATGTCAAAAATCTTTTTAGAGACGAATGTATAACAATGAAGGTATGTATATGAATGAAAGTATGTTATAAACTGAGAGATGTAGTTCAGCAACCAAAACAAACATAAAATATATAAAGCGACATATACTTTGTGACTCTGAGGGAGATATGCATATCCAAAATTTATGTTTTAAAAGGTATTGTCTCACACATATGAGAAACTACTTCTGATAAAGCAACAAATCGGCGAATGATGTTTTGTATGATGGAGATCTTATACCTCTGAAAAAATGGTAAGTAATATCAGCACCCTTCAGCAAGGAAATGGGGCTTGCCACCCTCTAAATGCACGAAACTTACTGACAGTAAGCTGTATGTGTTTTGTTTAGACGACTTATGAAATCAGTAAGTCTAAATCAACAAAAAAGGTCATCTTGTAGTAGCACAACAGTTTTCAGGAAAATAANTTTTGCCCATTATAGTTAAATAAAGGCACAGCTTTGAAAAAAATTAGACTTCTACTGTATTAATCCACAACTTAAAAATTAAAACCACACTTCAAAAACAGCGTAGCGTCAGTCGCTCACATCCGCAGTTGGTAATACCAATCATGAATTGTTGGCTGCAGTGAAATGTTGAATAAAACGAATTTATTTTGTTCCGACTTTAATATTGTGATAACCGAAGAATTATCGATAATTTGTATCGATATTTCGAAAAAATGAAAATTATTTACAATCCACAGTCCAAGGTGTAAATACTTTGACAACTTTGTTTAATATTCGACTGCACTCTTTCCTAGCGCTACTGAAATTGACACGATGATGAAGAGAAGTGTACGATAGTTGATATGAGATACGAGAATAAAATTGCAATCATGAAGGAAGGAATGACAGGATAAGTTAAGCCACTGTAGAAAATTCCCATATCGTCCATATCCATGATTCTTAAATATACTGAAAATTTTGAGGCAGGTTCTTGTATTTAATGCATGCAGCATGTTAACTTTTTTAAATAAACATCAACTAATGTAACTAAATTTTCAGTATAAATACCACCATGCTTCGGTACAAAAGAGTCATTTTAAATTTGATAGGTTGAATTTTTAATTTATGGTTGTCGCAAAAAGGTGGATAGTTTCATTCTTTTTATCATGCCATATATGCATTTTCTTGCCAAATGTCAAAAATCTTTTTAGAGACGAATGTATAACAATGAAGGTATGTATATGAATGAAAGTATGTTATAAACTGAGAGATGTAGTTCAGCAACCAAAACAAACATAAAAGATATAAAGCGACATATAGTTTGTGACTCTGAGGGAGATATGCATATCCAAAATTTATGTTTTAAAAGGTATTGTCTCACACATATGAGAAACTACTTGTGATAAAGCAACAAATCGGCGAATGATGTTTTGTATGATGGAGATCTTATACCTCTGAAAAAATGGTAAGTAATATCAGCATCCTTCAGCAAGGAAATGGGGATTGCCACCCTCTAAATGCACGAAAATTACTGACAGTAAGCTGTATGTGTTTTGTTTAGATGACTTATGAAATCAGTAAGTCTAAATCAACAAAAAAGGTCATCTTGTAGTAGCACAACAGTTTTCAGGAAAATAANTGACTTATGAAATCAGTAAGTCTAAATCAACAAAAAAGGTCATCTTGTAGTAGCACAACAGTTTTCAGGAAAATAATGCGGACCTTATTCAAAAATGAAGTCAGTGGCATGAGAGGAAGGCTACATACTGAGCACAGCATTGTGTGACTGGACGATACTCTGGTGAAAAACAGGTAGCGCAAGTTGAATCTTAAACCTACAATGCAACATATTGATGATATGTTGTGGCCTTAAGAGTGGGAAGAAGGCAGGTTAACTTACAGTACCTAGTTTTCAGGAAGGGTTGTAAATTAGTAAAGGGCACCAGATCATGAAAGACTAATCCACCAGGGTGTGGGCCGTTCGCCCATGTGGCTCTCTTGAGATCAACCCGCGACGAGATAGCATCGTCGTAATGATGCAAAATCCTGTTACGCTTACCTAACGAAGTGTTAGCCGACTCATACATGTCTAAATAATATGTGAAATTGTAAGATGGCCATCTCACATGCCAGAAACACAATATAAAATACATTGTTAGTGGATATAGTGAAGCAGTGAAAAATGCGGTGAAGCAGTTATACGGCCAGGAAGCAGCCTGAAGTAAAATAAAAAATACTCAGTTTACACTGCACTGATTTATACTGACAGGTTTCCCTCCAAGGAGGAACTGACATTGGCCTAGTGGCTATGGTGCACTATCAACCTACACGGAACACCAAGGCACATGGCCGGTGAATAAAATGTGTTACATCCCCAGCTGATGAGGTTAAGAGTGGCACAGCCCTCTGGGTTAACGAAAGAAATAATTAATTTCTAGACAATGTTAACACTATTGGTACTCTAAATGAAAAGCANCAGCCCTCTGGGTTAACGAAAGAAATAATTAATTTCTAGACAATGTTAACACTATTGGTACTCTAAATGAAAAGCAAAAATAAGTTGAAGTACTCGCGGGCGTATGACGTACATCCATTCTAGTTGAGTGCTTGGAACCAACTGAAAAACCATGGTGAAGTTCACCAGGACCCCAACTCAAAAACATTAAACATACCAGTTGCAATTTTACGTGTCTCACATNAAACCATGGTGAAGTTCACCAGGACCCCAACTCAAAAACATTAAACATACCAGTTGCAATTTTACGTGTCTCACATTCAGCCTTCCTGTAACCATTCATCCCATGGAATGACAACTCGACTGTCAGAGCGCCAGTATTTTACCATTGTGCCGCTCGAGTGGACTGAGAGATGTGCTGTGCCAAATAGTAAATAAAAATCCTAAGTGGCAAATAGTGCAAAATAATCAAAGTCCCAGAATTTTTTAAGGGCGGTGTTATTTTTTATTGTACTTCAGGGTTCTTAAAAGCCTGACACATCACAATAATGTAGTTACATATAGTGTAGTGCAACCAGCANTTTATTGTACTTCAGGGTTCTTAAAAGCCTGACACATCACAATAATGTAGTTACATATAGTGTAGTGCAACCAGCATCAGCCAGGGGCATTTGGCATTTTACAATTGGCTGTAATGTGGCTGGTACAATGGAAACATTTAGAATTAATATAATCATTTTTATTGTGTATTTGTTTAAGGGAAAATTATGTTGTCTTAGGTTAATTTAATTCATGTCACTTTCATCTGATAATCATTTTTAGTGTATATTGTGTTTCATCGTTTCGCCGCGTAGCGTCAGATGTGCTCAGATGGTGGAAGCCTGCGCACGATTCCCCCCAGTTTTCTCCAGCACTTCAACGCATCTAGATGTGTAAGTCTCTCGCTCCGCAGAGGCCCTCGGTGCGCACATCTTCAGTTGAACTCATACTCATTGGCACAGACTTCACAAACCGAATCATTGTTTTATTTGTTATAGCGCCGAGGGGAGAATGACGTTATTCTTATCGGAAAATTGTTAAGTGCAGTCGCGTTTCATATTGTAAAGCCATGTGGTCGCTCGTAGTTCCAGGTCATTAAGGCCATGAGTTTTCTACTATAGTTGTGTGTGTGCGTAAAGGAGTCTCAGGGAATAAATAACTCGACAATCATCATAAGTGTTTTATTTGTAATTTAATTNACAATCATCATAAGTGTTTTATTTGTAATTTAATTAAGGCGTGCGAGGCGGCCGACAGCCTCGCCATCGTGTGTGACGGAGTGTTAACCAGAGTCCCCTAGGCCGTCGACAGAATCGACCCTCATTTCATCAGCTCACCGCAGAGCTGTGGCGCCGGACATATATTTATTACATCCTCAACACTGGTAACACCGTGCGTCATGTTGGGTTTCCCAACTCGGGACGGGAAATTCNGCATATATTTATTACATCCTCAACACTGGTAACACCGTGCGTCATGTTGGGTTTCCCAACTCGGGACGGGAAATTCACCGAGCCAGTGCTTGACCACATCAGTTCCTTTTTGTCCAGGCCGGGACCATCACTGCGTGATGAAGTTTTTGGTGGTTTTGAAAACTCTTCAGAATTTTTAGAACCTATTTCCCTCACAACAAGGCCTCTTTTGCCTCGTCCTCGCTGTACTGACGCAGGTGCTCGGAGTCATGATGCGGTTGCAAAAGTGTCGTGCACCAGTCTATTTACAAGTTGCACACCAAACATACAGGTGGACAAGCTCGACCACACTGTGCTGGCCTGCTCAATGCATGCAGTGACNTTACAAGTTGCACACCAAACATACAGGTGGACAAGCTCGACCACACTGTGCTGGCCTGCTCAATGCATGCAGTGACATTTTTTGCAGTCGTGAACCCTTTCTTTCGCACAAACATGGCAGAACATTGCATTCCTTTAATATAACAAAAAGCAGTGTCCAACATCCTTTTCTGTTAAAAAAACAACACCACTACCGGATAATGAAAGAACAGATACAGGAGATAATGGATGAAGATATCATTGATCCACAAAGAATGTTATTAATTCCACCATTAGTTTATAGCTCTTGAGGTAAATAAAGCAAGATGGTCACTTGAGTCACGCACTATGAGACGAGGTGGATGTAGTCCATTCTCACCAAACCATACTGTCATACTCTCGGCCGAATGTTCATTTTGACCTGGTGTCAGATAGGTGGTGCGAGTGACTGCGGAGGTAAAAGTGGCCACGAGGACACTTGTGAATGCGTTATTCACGTTAAGCAATTTATTGGCTGAGCATGCTGTAGGGTTTGGTGAAAAATGTTTAAAAATTGTAATGAACAGAACGTTGACATACACATGTTTTTACTGGAATAAAGTAAGTCTTCTGTGTTAGGATCTCCCTTCAGTCCTGCACAGCTCTTGTTTAGCAGGGGAACTAAAACTAAGTTTCACATACATGGGAATTTGTTGAAACCCAAGGTTGTAGAAAACTTTTGTGCAATACAACTTCACAAGAATGAGCAGAAAAGTTATCTCAAAAATTCCACTTTGAAATTTGTTGACTATAAGAATAATGATAATGTTGCTTATTTTGTGTAGAAGCCTGCGATTGTGGTTGATGTCATTAATTCTCCACGATCAGCACTTATTGAAGATGGAAAGGTAGCGAAGAAACACAGATCATATTAAGAAGTACTTAGTTACGAGGGACAGTAATTCGCTGGACCCTGGTAGTAATAAAATAAGGAGACAACCTTATTGTCCAGGCCAACATAAAGAGTTGTAAAGGTAGGATCTAAACAACTTGTTCATGATGAGGTTTCGGAAGGAGGATTTAGAGGCTTTGCATGTACAGAAGCAAGCGAGGAACCAGTCACACTATTCAGAGTTCATAGATATGTTCCATATCAAGGCTTCAATCTCAAAAGTTTCGCAGGAACCTAAATACCTCAATGATTATTTAACAAGCTGAACCTGTTATCACACTGAATTTTATGGTTAGCAAAATCTTATAAAAAAATGTGTATAGTTGAATAGGGAGATGTAGATAGTATTTAATGTAAGGATGGTAACAGTGTAGTAGTATGTAATTTTGATACATTATTGGAAAAGGGAGATGTGGCAGGAATTATTTGATGTAAGGTTGTTAACAAGGATTATCCAAGATGGAGACTAATTATGTACAAGAGTAAACTGTGTGTTGTCTTCAATGGCTCGGCGAAAGCCTGCAGAGGTGCTGGTCTCAATGATATGCTTCTTCCGACTCCTAAGCTACTTCTACTGCAGTCACGCCTTCGTCCAATTGTCTTCATTGATGACATAAAACACATGTACCAGCAAATTGCAGTTCACCAATGTCACCAAGATTACCAGCACATTGTTTAGAGTTGGTCACCTGAGGATCCTGTTGAAGACTACAGATTAAAAACTGTAACTTACAGTGTGTCAGCTTCTCCCTACTTAGCAACATGCGTACTGCATCAGCTTGCTGCTGATTGAGAGAGCCCATCTCCAACTGCAGCCAATACCATTGTTGTCGCAGTTAAACTGCGAAAAGAATTGTCGGAATTATTGTCACGTGGTGGTTTCAAGTTGAGAAAGTCCACCAGCAATCAACCATAAGTTTTGTTGGGCATTCCTGAGAACGACTTACAACATCCTGACTCTCTTTCCTTTGATAAGGAGTTTTTGTCTATGGTGAAGGTTCTTGGGCTTAAACAGAATCCCTCTTCCGATTACTTTTCTTACAATGTTCAACCCACTGCAAACTGTTACAGTAAATGTGCCATTCTGTCGAATTTGGCCAGGATCTTTGATCCACTGGGCTGGCTGGCTCCAATAATCTTGTTCGCCAAGCATCTCATTCAAGAACTTTGACTTCATGGATCAGGATGGGGTGACCAACCTCCTGCAGATATTGTGGATAAGTGGCGTCGATTCAAACAAGAATTACTAATGTTGATGCGTATTAATGTGCCACGACTTCTTACCATAGCTGAGCAGACTGTCCATGAACTACATGGATTTTGTGATAGCTCAGAGGTTGGCCACACAGCAGTCATTTACTTTCGTAGCCAACAGTGTAACTCAAATTCAAGAGTCAGCTTTTCGATCAGAAGAGAACCCTGCAGACTGTGCTACCCGGGGTCTGTCACCAGCCCATACACCAACTCTATATTCCCTTTGGTGAAATGGGCCTGCATGGTTAACAAGCCCTTGCAATACCAATGTCAATACTCCTGTACAGTCACCTGTAGTTACTGAAGAGGCTACAGCATGGAGCACAAGGCAGAGGTGGTTAGTTTTGTAACACAGATGTACAACCAACACTTTTGTCCAAATATTCATCATTCACTAAATTACATGTAATGACCTATTGTCCAAATTTCGTACGTAACTGTCAAACAAGGGAGGGCCAGAGAACAGGGTTTTGACTGTTAGAATTGAGGGCTGCTCTCTTGGCCTGTGTCAAGATGGTACAACAGACCTTTGCTGAAGACAAACTTTGTCTTGAAAACCATCGGCCATGTTCTCAAACACTTCACAAGCTGAACCCATTCGATTCAGCAGGAATCCTCAGCCATTCTGATCATCCCTATCACCTTCAACACCCTATTCTAATGCCAAAGAAGCATCCATTCACTAAATTGCTTATTGAGTATTACCATATTGTGTACTTGCATCCTGGTCCTAATGCACTTCAAGCCATTCTTTGTCAAAAATTCTCGATCCTCTCTGCTTGCTCAATANGCCATTCTTTGTCAAAAATTCTCGATCCTCTCTGCTTGCTCAATAATACGGCAGGTGTTGCACCAGTGTCTGGCATGTGTCCGCACTAATCCCACACCCAGCTGTCCTGCTACGGGAGAGCTGCCTGTACCCCGTGTTCAGCAAGTAAGGCCCTTTGATCTCATTGGGTTGAACTATGGTGGTCCCTTCCCAGTCACCATGCACAGAGCCCGGGTTTGCAAGTCCACAAAGACCTACCTTTGTTTGTATGCATGGCAACTAAGGTGCTTCATTTTTAACTTATTTCCGAAATGTCCACGGAAGCATTTTTAGCTGCACTTTATTGCTTTGTTTGGTGACGGAACCACCCAGCTCACCTCTACAGTGATTGTGGAAACAATTTTGTTGGGGCTCAAGGACAACTGGCAGCATTGTCTCGCTTCACCCAATCCTCTGAGTTTGCAGCTGGAGTGATCAGTGTACTAACCCATGAAGGTATTACCTGGCATTTTAACCCATCCACAGCCCCACATTTTGGTGGGTTATGGGAAGTAGCCATATAGTCAGTTAAGAGACATCTTCACTAAGTCATTGGTCAACAAATTCTGTCGTATGAGGAGCTGTCTACTGTTCTGACCAGAACTCTTGACCGTTGTGTGAAACGAGTCCAAATTGATCTGAACTTAAGGCCCTAATTCCTGCTCACTTCTTGGTTTTCCAGCCCCTAACTAACACTTCCACAACCTGATCTGACCCCGCTGAACTTAAATCGACTAAACCGCTGGCAGCTGATGCAACGCATTGCGCAAGATTTTTAGAGACGCTGGAAGAAAGAGTATCTGTGCACCCTGCAACAGAGGAGCAAGTGGACAAAGAAGAGTTGTCTTCCTAAGACTTGGGAGTTAGTGCTGATCAAGGAGGATAACACTCCTCTCACATGGCGGTTGGCCCGCATCGCTAATCTTCATTCAGGAACGGATGGCACTCCTCGCGTGGCTACTGTGCAGACCACCACTTGAATGCTGCAATGTCCGTTGGTCAAGCCGTGTCCTTTGCCCGTTGCCGAGGACAACTCTCCCGCTGCCGAGTCTTCCCACTTGCAGCTCTAGGTCTGCCAAGTGTTGATAAAGTGCCTAACCTTACGTAGTTAGCCCGTGCCAACAAGGTGGGCGGAATGTTCTGTGTAAATAGTCGAGTTGGTAAACAAATCTTGAGTTACAGTGACTTGTACAGTTCTTGCACTAAAATTAAGTCAGTCGCAGCAGGATGGCCGCCATGACCGGGTCGTGTTGTCGTGCGTGCTTGCATGTTGTACACAATTAACGGACGTGGCAACAACAACTTTGATGTACTATTGTCTTTCGTTGGTCTGCCGGTTTGTTAATCAAATCTTACCTAACAGCTAGAAACAGAGATTTTTTTTTNGTACTATTGTCTTTCGTTGGTCTGCCGGTTTGTTAATCAAATCTTACCTAACAGCTAGAAACAGAGATTTTTTTTTCCATGCCGGGGATATCTGCGTGCGTTTCAATCTGATAACGATGCGTGCACCCACCGATCCACNAGAGATTTTTTTTTCCATGCCGGGGATATCTGCGTGCGTTTCAATCTGATAACGATGCGTGCACCCACCGATCCACACACATACTCATGCACGCACACACAAAAATGTGTACTGGGTTATATTGTGCACACTTTTAAGCCACAAAATTTATAACATTATCTGCAGTAAAACAAACTGAAACAACTTTTTTTTTTACTTTATTTTTGTTGAGAGGACCGTACATAAAAATTATTTCTCAAAAATTACAACTGTAACAAAAAAACTTTACTTAAGTCAGCCAAAAAATGCAGGCGGTTACTTTAAAGTATATTGCAGTANTTTACAACTGTAACAAAAAAACTTTACTTAAGTCAGCCAAAAAATGCAGGCGGTTACTTTAAAGTATATTGCAGTAAAACTTTCATAATTTTCCACTAGTAAAATTTATTTTATGTTTTATTTAATTCTCACTAAATTGCACAACAAATTCTCATATGTAGAAATTCTATGTTCCTCAAATGGTGACTGAACTATTGACGTCTTTTCCTGACATTATACTAAATGAAAATATGAGGGCAAGACACACAGGTGCAGCCCATTCATGGTAATCACAGCCTTTTCATATTAAATTACTAATGTCCTAAACAGGAGTTAAAAACTTTAAGAGTTCATATGAGAAATTAATTAACAAACCATTGCTTTACCCATTAATTTCGAGCATAAATATTGCAAAAATATTTCGGATTAAATATACAACAGTTTATATCAAAATTTGGGATTGAAACGTGATGTACAGTTATACTGTATATCTGCAGTCCATGATATCAAACTACATAATATCACACTATGTAATAAATGTGACCCGGTAAATATAAACAAAGAACGCAGAGAGCATGAAAGAGANAACTACATAATATCACACTATGTAATAAATGTGACCCGGTAAATATAAACAAAGAACGCAGAGAGCATGAAAGAGAATAAAGAATATGCTACTTCTATATCTAACAATGTTCTTGCTCTTTTGCACATACTGTGAATGTGTGGAACGACCACAGTAGAAACGTTCTGTGATGAAGGTGAGAGACGGGAAANGCTCTTTTGCACATACTGTGAATGTGTGGAACGACCACAGTAGAAACGTTCTGTGATGAAGGTGAGAGACGGGAAATATTCAATTGAAAACCTTTCGATAAACCTCTAAATTATGTTCAGAAATTAAGAAAACTGAGAATACCATGNGGGAAATATTCAATTGAAAACCTTTCGATAAACCTCTAAATTATGTTCAGAAATTAAGAAAACTGAGAATACCATGAATAAACTAATTTCTCTCGCACATACACTTACATATATACTCCTTACTTGACACAATTGCAAGCAAATTTTATTCTACTTTTATTCCACAATTTTTGTTTCACACTCAAGACTTTTAATAATCACAATACAAGATTTTTTGGTTGGTTTACAAAAACATTCAATTGATATCTTCTCATTGAAAACATGACAAAGCCTGCTGCTAGCATATATATACACAGCAATCCATAAATTAATAGCTACTGAGATCCACACATTTAACAAATATAAATACGTAATTAGTACTTACCACATATATTCATTAGTTATAGAATGGCAATGATTACAATTCACAGTATCATAAAATGCATGTATATTCTGCCATCATTATGCACTAAAAAATTAATTATGGTATACAAACATGAAGAGAGAGGAAGCAATGCAAAAATGAGGTAACAAATTATACAATATAATTAGAAGATGGATTATAGTGTACGGAGAAAAAAAGGTGTGAGGATGATATGATGGTGTATAGTTCTGGCAGGATACATGAAATGAAACCCTAGCAATTGCAAGTTTCATAATGGTCCCATTAACAAAAACAATATATTTCCTTTCAATTGATTTTCTTAAACACAACAAATTTTGCAAATTCATATAACTGCACAATATTAACAACAATTCACAGTTCAAATTTTTGTACACAGTTACAACCTGAAATGGAGATATGAGTATCACCTAGAACATGTTACTGTGCGCGAGTTTCTTGCTGAATATAGTGATGTGATGGACATTGTGGCCTCTAGAGATTCCACATCCACTCTCTCACGATTGAACAACACTGGGAGAAAATAGGGAAAATAGGGACCAACGATTAAGCAGGGCTATAAAAAATACGTACAAATAGGTACGCAAACCGACAGTATTGGAACATGGCAGTGTGAAGATTATTGCAGCAGGTCGTACGTCGCACTTCTATAACGTGAAAAATCTTATTGAGGTTGCAGTCTTGCAAGAAAAATCTACACAATTCTTAGTTATACAATATTTCAGTTAGCAGATACACACACCCAGCATATAACATGGCATTTTGCTACAGTAGCATATCAATTTTAAATGTAATTTTCAAAAAGCTGAACGTAGTTATACAATACAAATGAAGTACAAACACAAGTTTGTCAGCAGTCCCCGACACAGTTAGTTTCTGAAATGATTGATTCACAATTATATTAAGAAGATTTTAGTTTGCGTACAAACACCAGTATGCACTCAAAATACACTTATTTTTTGCTGCANCACAATTATATTAAGAAGATTTTAGTTTGCGTACAAACACCAGTATGCACTCAAAATACACTTATTTTTTGCTGCAGAAATGGGTTATACAAAATTGACATGTAAATGTAAAGAGTACTGCGATATTTTAATTTTATTATTTTACAGTAATCATCTCTTCAACTCCCAAACATACCCTACACAAATCCTTGCTTTGCGTGTCAGAGCAGTTCTCCACAACTGTATAAGTAAGAAGTGTCAAGCTAATTTCTTTTCTGCAGAGTAACCTTTTTGGTAGCAAGAAAACACTATTGGGTAAGCATATAAGCACAGCAAAGTCACAAAATTTTCAAAACGCAAGCAAAATCTGACCGGAAGTTATTGCTTTCAGAAGCTACCACACACTGTGCTGGTCAAAAGCATACACGGAAGCAGTAGTTCACAGCGACAACAAATCACTTTTCTTCTGAATTTTAACGAGAGAATGTTTACAATATTTTTTTTTTTTTTTTCAAGTGCACATACCAACTAAATTTAAGTAAATTTTTCCCCTAAGTGCTTGCACACCAAATGCACTTTTGGCTCATCGAACCAACTCTCAGTCTTGAAATTGCTATAAGAAAATACTTTTTAGATAAAAACGTGTGTATCACATTTACAGCGCAGCATGAATTTAATATTTAAATGTCATGATGAATACATTTAAAAAATACACTTTTTATCTCACATAATTTAAGAAATATTAAACAAGTTTACATTCTTTATTTTTGGGGAGCACTAAGAAATCAAAATGTAAAAAAATTGTAAAACTGCTCTAAATATGGTTGTAGGAATGTTTCATGCTCTGCGTATGGCTTTCTAACTTTTAAGAACAGTCAAGACTCCAAAATTATTTTCTACATTTTTAACTTATTACATTCTTTCTTTGTAAAAATGAGGGGGTTTTTTTTTTTTATGATTTGGCATTGTAATTAAGTTATCAATATTGTGTCACAAAATCATAAAATACCCTAAAAATGCAGGGGGAAAAAAAATTAGCTCTTGAATGGACCTGTACAGATATTCAAATGTGCGCTACAGTCTGGCAAGTTCATTATGTTCCACACAATCCTAAGGCATTGCTGCAAGCATTAGGTGGTGAATGTCTTTGTCAGGCAAGAAACTGTTCTATTCTATAAAAATTTCTTACCAACTCAAATGATTCTTGTCTAATGTTTTGAAACATAATCTAGACATCCTAGATTCTTCAACTGGAGCAGGAAAGTGAATGCAGGAACTGCATAAAACTGTGCTTGACAATCTGTGAACACCTGAATATTTTATGTGATCTTATCTTGACAGTGCAAACGCAATGAGATCCCAAGTAATATTCGATCTGAGGGTAGCGTTTTATTCATGGCAAAACTATTCCTAGTTCTCTACAGTTCCGGTTATAACATTTCAAGTATTTTTGAAGGCTAGAAATGGTATGTAAAAAGTCAAATTCATCAATAAAACTTATAGAAGTTCATTAAATTCGAATAAAAATATTGTAATTGTTTCTCCTTCGCTGGGTGTTTCAATCAAATCCTTAACATTTCTTATGGGAAAATACAATAAACTTTTTTACTACCAGTGCTTATAATGTAAATAATTTTTCTGAGGATCTGGTGTTTTTTTTTTTACTGACAACTAAACTACCCACATTATAGGCTATTTATGGTGAAGTGAGCACTGTTTTAAGGCCCTTCTAGCAGGCGCAATAACCAAAAATCATATTTTAATCTGGCCTCAGACATTAACTTTTGGCAGTTATAAAATCTATACACTGTGTTTATAAGTCACAAGGCAATAACAATTAACGAAAGGATACAAATAAGTTGAAAGGAACTTTTAAGCGCTCCCCAAAAAAGTGCTATCTTTACCATAAATAGCCTGTACGTTCTTTTGTGTGTCGTACGTCAACAGAATTCAGTACTGTACTTCAATGCAAGTTTTTACATTCAAAAATTCAATATAAAAAAAAGTACAAATTCTGCAAATTTGATAACCAATTGAAATTGAAATATGAATATATCTTAAAAGTCTTCTGTTAAATTAAAACTTGGGACATGAAAACTCAATTTCTTGAAAGTTGCAAGTTTTACCAATTTAAAATTCTTGACTCTGGATTCTTCAAAAATTTTGTACTTAAGAATTAATATCAGGATTACACAAAAAGAATAACCTGTCGTATAAAAATGATTTTACAATGTACAAAAATAACAGGACATAGGAGGCAATGAACCGTTCAAAACACTTTTAGATGTGTACAGATCATATATATACACAGTAATACTCGAACACACACAGAGGACACAAACAAAGACGAGCAAGGTTTAGACCAGTTTCCAAACCTGCCAACAAAACTCGCGCACGTCACGTACTCTACACTGGCTCCAGACTACACAATTACAGCAGCTAACACTACTTGAATCCTACAATGGAACACACTTCACATTAAGTCAATAAAAAAATCACAGCAAATCTAACTTCGGCTTTGTGTAAGTCTTATAGAATCAACAACCAGTTTGGTACGTACAAACACGTACTCATGCACAGTCGTCACACTATTATTCACATAACTACTTCATTGGCTCACTCTACGTAATTGTTTCAGTATGTACAATGAAAAAAAGCATAATCAGTGCCTATAAATATAATCTTAACTTTGTTCACGGCATGTCACTAACAGGTACATCTTGTCTGCGTGGCGCATCAATTGCTTCCAGAACAAAAATTTTCACCAACCGAAATTTAGCTTCATTTGCATCACAGCACGTAATACCGTACGGACATACTGCCACGGTATGAAACGAGTCCAGCAAAACTCGTTTTGAAGAAAATCACCGTACCACAGACGTTTCACATCGCACTGTGAAGCGTTTTGTGGAACGAGAGCACACAAAACAAATACATGACAAGGAAAGACTTCACACCATGAAAGATATGGACAATGGTAAAACCAAAACAGTTTGTTGGTGACCCGTGAAAACACAGCATGTANGGGGGGGGGGGTCAACTTCCCCACACATCCATGTACACACACATACCACACACTCGCTACCAGCATTCTAAAATTAACAAAGTATGCGAAACTTGCAAAGCACAATATGCATCACACAACTGTACTGTCACCAACGAAACTGTTTACATGGAGATACATTTTTAACACCTATCAATATCATGTGTGGTAATATCACTGGTTAATCACTTACTGTTGTTGCATGAAATAACATGGAAGTTTTAACAACGGAACAACTCAAAATATGTCACACGATGCCTCTTTCTATCGACTAAGCCACAAACAAATTCACTTTGCCCGACCATGTAAATAAGGTCTGCCATTCACACCCTAGTTCCAGCGCTTAATTTGGAGAAAAATTAACTCTTAGATGGTTTAAATTAAACATATTTGAAATCGTGTGAAACATAAACTAGATGAATTATCAGTGTTACACTTGTATAATTATTTTCTCTGCAGTACCAGTATCACAGGCAATGCAAGGAAGGGAGCTACCGCCTGGTAGAATGGCGCTTGCTTCAAGTTTTCCATTGGCACTGACCATCTCCACAATAAAAAATACTGGAGATTAGAAACAACACAGACTGCACACAGAAAAGAAAGACTCCCAACCTAACAACATTCATTATTCAAGCAACGAAATTGGCACACAAATGGCAGATGATGCTTTCAAAAATTCCTAAAACAGTACAACAAAACAGTCTTGCAACGACTGTAATTTCCATCACTGTTTGATACAATCTATCTTTCAGCTCTAACTACAACAGAAAGGGCTTCCATGCTGTCGCCATACAGCACTACAAAAGACATTGCTGCTTATTCTTGCAACTCTTATTTCTGGCCTCAATTTCACCATTAAAATTAAACAAGTGAAGACAGACTGAAAACTTCTGATTCGTGAAAACATCCCTGCATACCTATAACCAATAACTTTACAACTTCAAATTTAAAAGGATACAAGCCATCAAACTACAGTTAAATCCTTTTTACTAAAAATGTTTACATAATTATTCACCTAATAACACCAAAGTAATTTGATCCTCTTGAAAAATTTTTCCTGGTTAACGAGCTTAAATTTTGCAGTCCCTTCAGAAACTTCTCAAGAGGGTTTTACAGTATTGGCAATAGTTTCATGAATAGACAAAAGGTTTTACTGTAATGCTTTATCTTCCACATGAAAATAGGAGGATCAATGTTTTGTTGGACACAAAGAGGGCACGCATGCTGGTGTATGTGCAAAAGGCCAGTAGACGAGCCTGCACCATGAACTTGGTTAACTCACTGATTTGATTTCTTCAACAGCTTTATCTCTCACATCTGATCTAGCCACCAAAACAGCTAGCCGACTGCTCTTGTGTTCTAACAAATGCACAACAAATACAATATAGTGAAAACTCGTTAATAAAAACCTTTCTAATAAAAAGCACTCATTACAAAGTTGTCTACTGTACCCTTGGAGTGAGCTACAGAATTTAATGTTAATATATGTTATGTACGCTTAATGTAAAAATTCAGGTTCCTTGAGGTAGGTGCAACACAAGTTTCACTTAGGGATGGGACAGTTACACTTTTTTTGGTTCTGGTTCTTGGAAATCTGTTTGCAATTTCCACTTCTTTACGTTTAGAGTAAAATTATCTTCNACACTTTTTTTGGTTCTGGTTCTTGGAAATCTGTTTGCAATTTCCACTTCTTTACGTTTAGAGTAAAATTATCTTCACATGTGTTGGAAAAATAGGATTTATTTCAAGTTTATAAATTATTGCACTTCATTCGCTAATGTTGCAGTCGAACATCCACTGCAGTTTAGTTAAATAAAGCACTAATACTGCAGGCAGTGACAGAAGTTTAGTTTACAATCTGGTAAGCTGTCAACATTTATTTACACAACTAATTAACTGAACAAACTGACAGCTGCTTTCGCCTTGATTGGAATTGGTACTCGAGCTTTGTGAAGACCAATCAGAATTCTGCTGAGGGTTATGTGCACAATTATCTCCACCTAAATTTTAAGAGTTAACAGCTACACTTTCTTCGCCAGAACCGTCTTGTGGTTTGAGACACACTTTTTTCGGTTAGTTGTGTTCTTAGACACAAAACGAGAAATTCTTGTGTTACAGTGGATACAAAATGTATACCTACGTTTCATCCCACCCCGCAATTAGAAAATGGTTCCAGACATCACACATGTGGTACCTTTATGTAATTGAAAAATATAGTACCACCAGGTACAGTTACAGACTTACAGCGCAGACTCACAATTTCTTAAAACAGAAATAATAAAAACCAAACCACTGGTTTAATTGTTACTGGCAGGTGCCAGGCCTGCATCAAANACACTTTTTTTGGTTCTGGTTCTTGGAAATCTGTTTGCAATTTCCACTTCTTTACGTTTAGAGTAAAATTATCTTCGCATGTGTTAGAAAAATAGGATTTATTGTAAGTTTATAAATTATCGCACTTCATTCGCTAATGTTGCAGTCGAACATCCACTGCAGTTTAGTTAAATAAAACACTAATACTGCAGGCAGTGACAGAAGTTTAGTTTACAATCTGGTAAGCTGTCAACATTTATTTACACAACTAATTAACTGAACAAACTGACAGCTGCTTTCGCCTTGATTGGAATTGGTACTCGAGCTTTGTGAAGACCAATCAGAATTCTGCTGAGGGTTATGTGCACAATTATCTCCACCTAAATTTTAAGAGTTAACAGCTACACTTTCTTCGCCAGAACCGTCTTGTGGTTTGAGACACACTTTTTTCGGTTAGTTGTGTTCTTAGACACAAAACGAGAAATTCTTGTGTTACAGTGGATACAAAATGTATACCTATGTTTCATCCCACCCAGCAATTAGAAAATGGTTCCAGACATCACACATGTGGTACCTTTATGTAATTGAAAAATATAGTACCACCAGGTACAGTTACAGACTTACAGCGCAGACTCACGATTTCTTAAAACAGAAATAATAAAAACCAAACCACTGGTTTAATCGTTACTGGCAGGTGCCAGGCCTGCATCAAATACCAACAGATTGATAACCTGCGACCCGACAATTGTGTTGGAAAAAACATTGCATTAGCGTAACAATTACTGATTCATGCACCTCAATTGAAACCAAAGGTGATATTTGAGATTAAAACTCCCAAGGAGGAGATAAAAAAAAAAGTAAATGGGCAAGAAATTATACATTTTTGTTTTATTTACAGATTGTGATGGCATTACAAATTGATAAACAGCAACACAGGATTCCAGTAAACATTCCATCGAAAGTCACACATTCTTGCAGGATTTTTTTATAGGTATAAAAAATTACTAACTCATTTTCCTAAATACCTTATGATGTGATAAGACTTATTTTTCAACTTCCTAAGAACAAGCTTCATAATTAATTTAACTGTTTATTGATGATTTCCTCACATTAGTTATAATGCTGACTGACCTGCATTTTGCTTTTGAAGTACAAAAATAAACACAACCATGACCGTAAAGGCTGTTGGATGTTGACAAAGTTTTACAAGATATGTTAACACAAAATAATATATTCATGAATCTTTTTTATATGGGGATTTGGCAATTCAATATATGGCACGTTTTTATAGAAGGTAAAAACCACTTGTATAATAGATAAAAATAAATGTTTACTACGGACCGAAAGAACCAAATAGGATTTTTTTTCGTGGTTGATGCTGTTTTATTGCTATGCCAAAGAACCATTAGAACTGAAGAAATGAGAACCGATCGTACCATCCCTAGTTTCACTGTATAACCCCATAGCAGCAACACTGTCTATGGGGTCAAGAAACCACTTTCCATAANGAAGGTAAAAACCACTTGTATAATAGATAAAAATAAATGTTTACTACGGACCGAAAGAACCAAATAGGATTTTTTTCGTGGTTGATGCTGTTCTATTGCTATGTCAAAGAACCATTAGAACTGAAGAAATGAGAACCGATAGTACCATCCCTAGTTTCACTGTATAACCCCATAGCAGCAACACTGTCTATGGGGTCAAGAAACCACTTTCCATAANAGTACCATCCCTAGTTTCACTGTATAACCCCATAGCAGCAACACTGTCTATGGGGTCAAGAAACCACTTTCCATAACGCAACCTCATATGAACTGCTTGACAACATGGCAGGAATTCACATTTCTTACAGTTTCTAATGGAACACTTATCAGTACTGAAGCAGCTTTTACACGTCCCAAGACGCATGCAAAACCAGTGCAACATGACAAACACACATGAAATCTCATGCGAGACTATCTTGCGCAAGGCAGATCTCGCACAAAAGCAAGAGTTACAGCACGTCTTACTTTCAGGAGAGTTTTGCACGAAACGAGTGATTCAACTGGTTGTCCTCTGCCAAAGAGATAGGAGAACAGCAGAGAATATATGTAGCTGTGCAAAGAGGAACCACATGAAAATAATCATTGTGAAGAACTATTGAAAGTTTTGTTTTGGAAATGTAGTGGAGTTCAGATGTTATGGGATTGCTGGACCTGTTATATTTTATAGCCATCGTGAGATTTTCCTGATAGTCTCGCACAAGATTTCCCGTGCAAAACCTCCTACAAAATTCATTTTGCATCATATAAAAGCAGCTTAATGTGTTACTCATTTTCTGGAAGTTTCAACAGTTTACAATGAAAACAAGCGTTCAAAACAGATGCACTTCCAAAATAACCTACAAGGTTCGATAACAAAAGTGGTTTCTGCATTTGCCAAACATCTTTTGTTGTGATGTTAGATAACTCCATTGACTCTCAATTTTCTCTAAAAGCTTCTAGTTCTACAGCTGAATTTTTCACATCTGGCCATTCCACCAAAATATTTTTTACTGTTTTTTTATGTCCAGCACGCACAAATAATGAAAATTGAAGTACATAAATTAGTGCCTGACCAAATGTTCATCTTGCTCCAAACACATCTCACTTTAAAAGATGGCTCTCAGCAGCTATAACAATATACGAGTCATATCAAAAGGAAACTTTCTACAGTATTTGTGTTTCATTATTACAAACATTCATTCAAAAACCTGTATCTTGTGACACCTACGCAGGGGCCTACTTAGAATATTTATAACTGGTTTGACTTTTAGATCTACAAATTTTCAATTGCTTGGTTGCACAGACATAATTTTCAATTAACTTCTCTTAGGATAGCATCCTTTTTGAATTGCTTGGAAACGATGTTCATCAGCGATCTTTGTAACACTCATTTTTGGAAGAAACTTGACAAAGTTAAGATATATCTTGTGGCTCACAACCGCCTTGATTAGATGCTACCTTACAGATTGGATGCCAAGCTTAAGCCTGTAATGGTATGTCCGTAATAATTCTGCAGCTATCGTAGCCTGGAGGCACTTGTTACTTAAAATTGTCAAATAATTCTACCATCAGTAAATGTGAGGGGATCAGGAAGTGAGAAATGAGAACACAGCATTCGTAATGCAGTACCTAACTGCTCGCATGGTGGGTCATGTCCTGTGCTTTGGGCACATTTTAAAGTTAGTCCCCNATTCGTAATGCAGTACCTAACTGCTCGCATGGTGGGTCATGTCCTGTGCTTTGGGCACATTTTAAAGTTAGTCCCCGTATTCCGCTACAATTTTCAGGCCCCATAAATAAGCCTTCAGGGCCCCACACACCACAGCGTCTGCAGTGTAACACCTCCGACATAAATACAGACGTAGGTCAACATATACTATATATATTTACAAAATTAAAAAAAAAAAATAATTTGTTATAACTAAAGTTATTAAAAATCTAACAAATTTATACAGAATCTTTTGGCTAGTATACCATAATGTTGTGGAAGTGGATAATGAGTAAGGGAGTCGAGATTTGGGCAGCTCTTAACATCGAGGTCTTGAGAGCAGATGAGGGTGAAGCGAGGTGAGTACGAAGCATCGCCAGAATGCAAGGGTGGGGGAAATGGGAGATCCCCGCGAAAACCTGCCAACCAACATCACCCGGTACAATTCCCACATGCGAAAATGCAGGGGCGACCCTGCCAGGAATGGAACCTGGTTCGCCTTGGTGGGAGGCGAGCAGTCCAACCTGGAAGTGCGAAACGATTCTTGATTTTCGAAAGATTACCGTGTGTAGCAGTTTTTTCTTTAAGTGGAAATATTGTGATTACCATCAATGACATTTTCAGACTTCACACGAAAAACTATTTTTAGGTTAAGAGGGGGTCAAATTCGGTCAGTCTCAATTTTGTGGCATCTGTAATTTTGCAAAATTATTCCCAGGAACCAGGACGCTTCATAAAATTGGGGCTCTGCTGTACTGTTTTCCGTGGTAGGTGTTCTGTTTTGATGAATCTTGACTGTGCAAAAGAATAATGCAGGTAAGATGAAGAAATTATACATGCTCAAATTACTGAAGATATTTTGGTTGAAGAGTTTCACAGAACCTCTCCACCTGCTGTCAGATCGTATTCCTGCAGCTGGCACATGTTAAAATAAAACACCAAATCAGGAAGAACACACAGAAGACTAAATACAATTTTCACATTCTAAACCTACATTGTGTAAAATAAATNAAATAAAACACCAAATCAGGAAGAACACACAGAAGACTAAATACAATTTTCACATTCTAAACCTACATTGTGTAAAATAAATAAAACATTTTTACTCAAATAACTGATGTCGCAGAACCTTGGCAAAAGACAATGCAAAGCCTTACGACCAATGTTTATTATAGCCTACATTTACCTGANATTCGTAATGCAGTACCTAACTGCTCGCATGGTGGGTCATGTCCTGTGCTTTGGGCACATTTTAAAGTTAGTCCCCATATTCCGCTACAATTTTCAGGCCCCATAAATAAGCCTTCAGGGCCCCACACACCACAGCGTCTGCAGTGTAACACCTCCGACATAAATACAGACGTAGGTCAACATATACTATATATATTTACAAAATTAAAAAAATAATAATTTGTTATAACTAAAGTTATTAAAAATCTAACAAATTTATACAGAATCTTTTGGCTAGTATACCATAATGTTGTGGAAGTGGATAATGAGTAAGGGTGTCGAGATTTCGGCAGCTCTTAACATCGAGGTCTTGAGAGCAGATGAGGGTGAAGCGAGGTGAGTACGAAGCATCACCAGAATGCAAGGGTGGGGGAAATGGGAGATCCCCGCGAAAACCTGCCAACCAACATCACCCGGAACAATTCCTACATGCGAAAATGCAGGGGCGACCCTGCCAGGAATGGAACCTGGTTCGCCTTGGTGGGAGGCGAGCAGTCCAACCTGGAAGTGCGAAACGATTCTTGATTTTCGAAAGATTACCGTGTGTAGCAGTTTTTTCTTTAAGTGGAAATATTGTGATTACCATCAATGACATTTTCAGACTTCACACGAAAAACTATTTTTAGGTTAAGAGGGGGTCAAATTCGGTCAGTCTCAATTTTGTGGCATCTGTAATTTTGCAAAATTATTCCCAGGAACCAGGACGCTTCATAAAATTGGGGCTCTGCTGTACTGTTTTCCGTGGTAGGTGTTCTGTTTTGATGAATCTTGACTGTGCAAAAGAATAATGCAGGTAAGATGAAGAAATTATACATGCTCAAATTACTGAAGATATTTTGGTTGAAGAGTTTCACAGAACCTCTCCACCTGCTGTCAGATCGTATTCCTGCAGCTGGCACATGTTAACATAAAACACCAAATCAGGAAGAACACACAGAAGACTAAATACAATTTTCACATTCTAAACCTACATTGTGTAAAATAAATAAAACATTTTTACTCAAATAATTGATGTCGCAGAACCTTGGCAAAAGACAATGCAAAGCCTTACGACCAATGTTTATTATAGCCTACATTTACCTGANCTGATGTCGCAGAACCTTGGCAAAAGACAATGCAAAGCCTTACGACCAATGTTTATTATAGCCTACATTTACCTGAATTCCTCTACGCGTAGATACCTAAAAATGCCCATACTCTATTAAAAAAAAAAAAAAAAGTACAGGAATTGAAGTGCTCAGAGTGTAGTACTTGAATTCCTGTCCTTTTATATATTTTTTGGTAAACTAGCGGCCCTCTTGCAACCTTAAAAAAAATGGGAGTTAAATTTGACATCTGTACTGAGCCACTGAATATTTATTTAATTGGTAACAACAGCCAGATGAGAAAAAATTGTAAAAATCACAAAAAGAGATATTTTCTCACCATAATTCTACCTTTGGCAAAAGGCAGTTTACAGTGTTGGGTGTACTGGTATGACATTTTGACAGTCCGGGAAATTGGCTTCTAGCAAAGTAACTAATCTGTGGGGATTATTGTGAATTGCAACTGTGAACCATGGATACTACATGCACATACGCAGAGGCAAAATTACATAGTTTGGAACAAAATTAACAATGAAATGCTAATTACAATAATAAATAAAAGCATAAAAATTTAATTTTTGAAAATACAAAATTTGGGACAACGCCTACAATTTAGAAATGTGTACTGGAAATACATAAATATTAAGCATTACATTGTAAAAATACAAATTTTCACTTGTTCATTTTCCTATCTTTAATGCATCTCCTGTGCCACTTTTTTTGGGGACATCTTTCTACACGAGCTGACCAGTTTCTGTTGTGAATAACGATGTCCCAGATGTCCATATTTAAAACACACATCACATACCACAATCAAAAGCTTGTTTTGATGAAGGCAAAAATCTAAATGACCTCCATTAAATTTTATGTCTAAAATAGTTGTGTTTATTATTATTACCCGGTCAAGTTTCCAATTTAAAAAATACTGTACGTAGTTAAAAAAATACATGTGTATGGTTAAAGATAAAATGAAGGCAGAAGACAGTAACACAGTAAACTGTGGTCAAAATCTCCTACTGTATGCATGTGCATCTGCAAAGTGAATATTCTTACATAAATATAAGTTTACATTTCTGTAGAGCATTTGGAAAAATAAAAACCAACGTTTTTAAAACCAAACTGACCACAAAGCCATAAAATCTTGCCTCTACGTATATGCAATAACATTACACAATTTATTAGTTATTAACAAAAAATATTTTGGTACAAATAGAGTAAGAACAGAAACCACTTCAGTCATCACAATACAATCATCAAACTGTTGCAAGTTCTCACAATATAAAGCACATATGCCGCTGTGAAGTCAACTTGACAATATATTTCACCAGCCAAGTTTTGCACAATCATTAAATATAATACATTAAGCAATTGATGCTTTCTCTATCTGTGCCGAAAGAAAGCTAAAATATTAAAAGCAAACTATTCAAGATAAAATATTTATACAACAAAATAATATAAACAATTTGCAAGATGGTACTGCAAATAAAAACGTAAAATTCAAAAACACTTCTAGAATATTATAATTATCAAGGGTTACAATAATTATGCATGTAACACTAATACAAAAAGTTGTTTACTTTACAAAATTTTTAGACTGTAATAACTAACTGTTAAATCAGAAAGTTATTACTTTTAACTCCTAAAATTAGGCCCTTAATTTTCAAAAATGTAAATAAGAATTTTTCAAATTCCAAATATTTTTTTTTAAATTTTCATTTAAATATTTTTTTTTTTGGGAAAAGTTTATTTATTAGGTCACTGGGAAGTTCCAACCCAGTTTTCAACTCATTTGCTAAAACTTTTTATGGCAGCACTTTCTGTTTGCAGTTCCCTTTAATGTAATCGGCATAACAGTACAATGGTATATTCAAAATGACATACAATACCATCTGTAAGCACTCTCATCATGTTGCTTCTGAATGTGCTATGAAAAATCTAAAAGCAAACACGTAACATTAAACAGCACAAAAAAATCTCAAAGAAAATAATTTTTACAGAAATCACATATTGTACAAAACAATTTTTTTTTCTCTGCAGAACCAACTTTTAAGCAATAATTTGATTCTGCCAAAAAAAAAAAAAAAAACTTAAGTGATAGCCCAAATGTGAAATACAGAGTTGTATAAAATAAACAACAGGAATAATAATTTGGCTTAAGTCAATCTGATGAACCTTATTTCACATCTTAAACATTATCAAAACAGAAAGATTTAACTTGCAGTGTTTTCCAAGGTTTTTAAAATCATAAACTCAAAAATCTACTTCTACCAGCCAGATTCACGCACACATTTATTCTACCACCCATGCTGATAAAATTTTTAATTACAATGGTTAAGACGTTTAAAAAGTACGTGGCGCTTAATTTTTTTTTGGTGTCAAGGCGTATGTATACTTTTGCGATATAATTTTATTCTAAAGAATCTGCATATTATAATAATATTTATATATTTTTGATCAATCCTCCAATATTATTGCAAGTAGTAACTGAAAATTAACACAGCGCTCGCTAGAAGTTACATCCCACACTGTTTGAACTTTTTTTTTTTTTTTTTCAGCAAAGAGCAGTTGTTATTTATTCTTTTGGAACATCATTTCATTCTTAAAATGCCTACAATTTTAATTAAATTCTTATATGTAATTTAATTTTAATTTCATTGTTAAGCTAGGAGCAACTAAATATGGATGTAATCTGCTCGGTAAAACTTTATACTGCTAAATGTTTTTAACATTTACGGTGACAAGGGGAGGGTAAATATACACTTATCGGGTATAATTTTATTTGAAATACCTCAGCCTATTAAACAATTGAACATGAACTCTAAGCAAATAAACGCACTTTAAAAATAATTTCTAGATTTTTAGGGGTCAAAAGTGGTTATTATAGGATTTTGCGACAACAGCAATCTTACGACAGTATTCTCAGGATCCATGGACACTCGGAAAATTAGGGTTCTGCTGTACTGTGAAAATCTATTAAAAACAGCTGAAAAGCCTGCAACATTTACAGTCAACTATCGTGTCTACGACCCCGGGAATAGCAACCCTCTCAAAATAAAACCCTTATATAGGGAACCATGAAAAAAATTTAATTAAAAATGTTTTTTCCAACAACAACCCCTTCACAATAATAACCCTTTTCCTGGGAACCACGAAAAGGTCATAAATCGAGTTTACTGTAATAACAATGGGTGTTGTATGGTCTCCGCTCATTCGTGCCGCGGCACATGGTATACAAAAATATTAAAAAAGAAGCGAAAAATTCATTAAAATTTATTGCCACTAGAGGGAAGTGTATGTTCAAGGTCGTTAACATGCCAGCCACCAGCTGTTTCAAGGCACATGCATCCTCTTCTACTGCAGTTCCTTTATGCATGCTGTTGCTGTCTGCAGAGAGACACGAGCGCAGTAAAGCGAATTACACAGCCCCAACAAAGACGTCAGCTAATGCTGACGCTGACGCATGTCATAAGTGGGAAAAAATAACTACCTCACCTCTACCCACATTTTTCTTCCCCAACCCACCTATTTCATTTATCTTGTTACTGTTGCTTGTTATGAAAGTTTTCTACCTCCTACATAGTGCTCTAATATAAACTCAGACATTCTGCTTTCTTTCACCGACTAAGATTCGGATTTTGTTTAGATTATTGTTTTGCGTTCTATTTACTGACGTATGTATTTCACACGAATTTTGATTTTTCGCACGCTGCAAATTAGCCTATGTCTGTGCCTATGCAGCAACGCCACAGTCGAAGTGTTTAGTTCATTCTGACTTTCACAGCGATTGATTCTACAAAACTGGGTATCATGTCGTGCAGAATACATTTCCCTACCAAATGAATTTATATTTAGTCCATGTAAACAATGTGAAACATCTATTTTCTCACAAGAAAGGCTAAGCCTAATTGCGTGCTGTGTGCTGGCCTCTGCACAAAGGAGTACCACTTTTCACAGAATACTTTGCCTTATCAAATTAATTTACACTTCAAAAATAAAAAAATATTCCTGTGAGAAATGTAAACGCGGACCTTATCCATGTGCTGTATGTTAGACTAATACGCAAAGTGCAGTCAGGTTTTTCATTCAGTTTAACTCGCTCAATGATCTTTTCTGCTCAACTACGGCAAAATGTATAGTTTTGCTCAGAATACATCATACTAATAATAAATAAATTAAGAATTCATCAATTAAAAGGCCTAAATTTTCTGTTAGCTCTACCCATGAACATAACTTTGTGCGCTCTGCAAAATGTCCTCTACGGAAGCAATTTTCGCATTTAGTGCTTTAATGTAGAGTTGGAAGAGGGTTGGGGGGGGGGGAAGCACAAAGGTCCTAATTTATTTGGCTCTGTTTGTTCAAATTTCGGGGATCCGTGAGTGTGTGTGTAAAATCGAGATTTGAATGTGTAAATATGTACACAAAATGCAACTAATTGTGNTGTTAGACTAATACGCAAAGTGCAGTCAGGTTTTTCATTCAGTTTAACTCGCTCAATGATCTTTTCTGCTCAACTATGGCAATGTATAGTTTTGCTCAGAATACATCATACTAATAATAAATAAATTAAGAATTCATCAATTAAAAGGCCTAAATTTTCTGTTAGCTCTACCCATGAACATAACTTTGTGCGCTCTGCAAAATGTCCTCTACGGAAGCAATTTTCGCATTTAGTGCTTTAATGTAGAGTTGGAAGAGGGTTGGGGGGGGGGGAAGCACAAAGGTCCTAATTTATTTGGCTCTGTTTGTTCAAATTTCGGGGATCCGTGAGTGTATGTAAAATCGAGATTTGAATGTGTAAATATGTACACAAAATGCAACTAATTGTGTGAGGTCGGTACCAGTTAAACTGCCACAAAGCAACAGCAAAAAACTGCAACCACAAAACTCAACTGCCAGCACTGGCCATTCTCCTACAGACCTGATCCAACTACATGAAGCAATAAGAACAGATTCCTGAGTTTACAATTCACACCAAATGAAAACACACTAATCAAATATCTGTACAGAATTTATACGGTAAAGTTCTTGAACAAAAATGTTTTNAAAACACACTAATCAAATATCTGTACAGAATTTATACGGTAAAGTTCTTGAACAAAAATGTTTTACCTCTATGTTATTCCTGAAATTTGTAATTAACCCGAAAACAAACTGCTCCATACAACAGAAGTGATATAAAAAATTATGTNTTTACCTTTATGTTATTCCTGAAATTTGTAATTAACCCGAAAACAAACTGCTCCATACAACAGAAGTGATATAAAAAATTATGTTGCATCAAAACATACACATACACAAATTCACACCTAGCTAATTCTGGTTGGTAACAAACAATTTTTCTTGATTTATAAGACATTAGCCATCTGCCAACATCAAGATTACAAGTAACAAATACTCATGTAATATATTAAAATTAAAGGAAAATGTAAGGCTGAAATGTACTGCATGCTTCCAGTTATCCTGTCCCAGACACAAAATCAGACAAAATGTGTTTAAATAAAAATTGCATGCAATTAAAACTTATAAATCTCTGCAAGTTCAAATAAACATTTTGGCATATCAGTACACTGCACAAATAAATACAAGAGGGGTACAAATTCACAGAATTCATATCAATCATTTTTACTTCAAAATATAGAGTCAAGATACATATTTTTTTAAATATTAAAATACACTATAAAGTTGAAGCTGAATATAAATAAAAAACTACTTTCCAAATATTTCCGGTTTCATACTACTACAGACGAGGACATTATTTTACTTCTCTTAAAACACAGAATGTAAATTAGCATAATTTACTTGATTCACACCATTTTTCATAAGTGATTTTTGAACGAGGTGCAATGTAAATAAGAACCATGCACAGAACACTACAGCAGAAAACTGAACATTGTAAAATACAGTCCCGAAGGCTATAACAGAACTGTGGATCATTCCCAGTCTCTTCCTGTAGAGAGCACGAGATGTTTTGCTTTGCCAGATGTGTGGTTACTTACAGACAGCCTGCTTCGCTAGCATTCACCTGATGTCAGAACGTCGAAGGTTGTCAGAACTGCCAGTACCTTCCCTGTAGCACGAGGTAGGTGGCAGAAAGCCATCGTCATACATCAAGATTTGGCCGCTCGTCCGTGTACAGTGTTAACGACGCTATGTAACTATTGGGCATCACCTGAGCACACAGATACTCGGTGTATTAGCATGTACACTTTAGTACAAATCAATTAACATGGACTAATAACATTAGGGGCCACAGTGGCTGAGCAATTAGCCCGCTCGCTTCCCACCAAGGCAAACCAGGTTCAATCCCCGGCCGGGTCACTCTCGGATTTTTGCTTGTGGGAATCTTGCCAGACAATGCCGCTGGCCTGCAAATTTTCTTGTTTCCCTTGCCCTTTCATTCCGGTGCTGCTCCATACTCACCTCAATCACCCTCATCAGCTCTCAAGACCTTGCTGTTAGGAGCCGCCCAAATCTCTTCACTCACTCACTCACTCGCAGACTAATATATAAATTTTGAGCTCTCTGTGTGTGTGTATGAAAGTTAAATTAATTAAATTTACCTACTAGGTAAATAACCGATAGAAGTTTCCGAGAAACCTAACATGCCTCCAAAGCAATAAAATCTAAGTCCCAATTTTTTTAATGTTTTATCTAGTGATGTGATGGTTCCACTTTTTACCAGTTCTGATTCTCAGTTCCAATTCCTGAATTTTGGTTCGCTATTCTCAATGTTTGTTTCCAGTTAATAATTTTGTTGCAAATTATTCAGAAATGCATGGAGAGGAACACAGTTTTTTTTATCTGTGAGCGTAGTACTTATGATTTATGATGTGAACTGGTTTTTTTTTTTTGGTTAAAAGTACTGTTGGATACACCACAGGAAATTTGCGCTCCACGATACTTAGAAAGTGCATATTTGTCATTACTAATAATGTTGAAATGATTCCAGATGTGTGTAAAACTGGATAGTAATTACAGATACAGCTTAAGGAGACATTCTGTGCCTGAACTATTACACCACTGCGATTTTGTTGTGAGGATCTTGATGTGCCATGAGCACTGTCAATTACATTCAAAAGCCACAGGCACTGGTGCTCCCC
>NQII01000284.1:201922-269384 GCA_002778355.1 Clitarchus hookeri | reverse complement strand
ATTTGGGAATGGAAACTTGTGGGAGGGTGTGGGGGATGAAAAATTACTAGGAAATAAGTAAAAGATACTTAAGTCATGAGTGGAGGATGGACAATTATGGAGTGTGAGTGGGGGATGGAGTATATTGCAGGGTGCGAGTGGGGGATGGACAATTATGGGGTGCAAGTGGGGATGGATAATCAATGGATGAACGAGAAGTGGAGGACAGAGAATTATGGTGTGATAGGGGATGGATAATTATGGAGAGGAGGTGGAGAAGTTGAGGAGAAAGAGAGAAGAGGGGGAAGAAGTGGTGTAGATGGGGACGGAGTTGGGGTGTAAAAGAGGAGAGACAAGTAGTGTACAAGGGGAAGGAGGAGGATTCGGGGAGGAGGAGGAAGAGGATTCTAGGAGAAGGAGGATTTGGGGAGATGAGTGATTTTACTTGAAACTGGACATCATCTAAAGGTATGTGCTCCATAATATTTCATTCTAAAATGTTGTAATATAATTTTAATACTACACTAATTTAGTCTCTTGTATGCAAGATGAGTAGCTGTAAATGATATGTTAATTGTATCCCTGAAGTTGAAAACATACTTCGCATGCAAGCAACTGTACCTCCAGGATGCAGATGAATGCAGACTTTACAGCTGGCAAAAGACCACACTTGTAAATAAAAACCAACTACTTCATTTTCTTGAGTCCATTGATATGAAGGCTTAAATATGTAACTTACATCTCTAATAAATCTCCACGAAGTGGTGCTTACCATACATGGGCAACACTTTACCTTTTAATGCCCACTGCTAAGCGTAGCACATACTCTATGTCTTACTGAGCTACGAAAGTGAGCAAGAGCCAACAATGTCTCACATGTTGAAGTTGTAGTGGCCAGGAAAGTTGGTGTGCAAGACAAACTTCTTGACTGCATGCGTACGAGCATCAAAGAGAATGTCCTGAAACACACAAGATGGATAGTTTTCAATGATGTTAGGTCAAAAATACACAAAACCACAGGCAAATACACATTTGTGCACACACAAGCAGACATATTGCTGAGCACTATTTGTTGGTTGTCAAAGTTTTCTANACAGGCAAATACACATTTGTGCACACACAAGCAGACATATTGCTGAGCACTATTTGTTGGTTGTCAAAGTTTTCTACGCTGAGGTGTGGTGGTCAAGAGTTGTCCAGGAGCTCACTTAAATGAGCAGTGCTAACTGGGCTCAGAGGAGTTTGTGATATTGTGATAGGCAGGTGATCAGGACACTTTGTGCCATGGTAACTTCCATCGCACTTATTATTTCCATGACTTAAATCAGCTAAGCAGAAAAATGAATGAGAATTATGCCCCAGGTTATGCGCTACTNACACTTATTATTTCCATGACTTAAATCAGCTAAGCAGAAAAATGAATGAGAATTATGCCCCAGGTTATGCGCTACTCACTGGAGATGGTCCCTAGTTGTCTTGTTCTCAAGATGGTAACGCACGAGCAAGTTCATTAGTATCTACTTGTGACGAACCCCTTATTTGAGAATA
The DNA here is from genome assembly GCA_002778355.1 of Clitarchus hookeri. Lineage (NCBI taxonomy): Eukaryota > Metazoa > Arthropoda > Insecta > Phasmatodea > Phasmatidae > Clitarchus > Clitarchus hookeri. Next base: position 267,857 of record NQII01000284.1, on the reverse strand, counting down.
CCTACTGACTAGGGCTGGATGGATCCAGGATGGGTGCCAAGAGTGAGGTAGCCCCACACTCCCCAATGAGCTATTGACTGACAGTTTGGCCCATGGACTGTACTATTGCCTGTGTAGGCACTTTTGTAGTGTTGCCTATGTATTTAAATACTATTCCTTATGTATTTATGTTAAGTGTGTACTATTGTAAGACTTATTTAGTGGTCAGTGGTGCAATGAGCAACCATGATGCTAGCTTTAGCTTTTATCTGCTGTATAGGTTATCTTTATACAGTCGAACCCCGATATAATGAACATATAGCTAACGAAAACCGCGATCTAAAGTAAAGGTTTTCAGGAACCGTGAAAAGAATAAAATATCCTTGCTAAAATAGAATAAATTGCAATGGCAATAAAATGTAGGTATTTTAAAGTAGGTACCTTTAAAACATCTGCTGAAACAACAAAAAAAGGTTAAAATCAATTAAAAACTACAGTGCGCGCACCTAGCAAGTTAGACTTCACGCGACACAGGACGTCACGAAGGTCTTCTTTGTTCTTCACCTCTGCATCGCCGCTACCACCCTCCTTCCTCACGTGCCTAGCTGGTGTCAGGAGTGTTAAAACAAGGTAAATTTGAATTTAACGGGACAGCGAAATAGCAAAACAATTTTCAGTAACCGTGACATTTCGTTAGATCGGGGCTCTACTGTATTGAAGCTATCACAGTCTACATAACCACAAGGTCAGCTGCTGGACACCTTCAAACACATCTTGTTACAACCACCTTACACTAGCCACAAATGCTGCCACTTTTCCACAAAACACCAGCACCTGTTCAGTATTTTGGAAATTACTAAATCNCTTACACTAGCCACAAATGCTGCCACTTTTCCACAAAACACCAGCACCTGTTCAGTATTTTGGAAATTACTAAATCTATTACTTGATCATTCCACCCTCTTACAAATCTCGTCATGCATACACACTATCACTTGAAATATGACCAACATAGCTGTAACAGCTTGAAATACACTGGCTATGCAGATAACAACTGAAAGTGAAAGCAAAATATTTCGAACAGCACACCCACAACCCAAACGTAACGTACTGGGATTTAAACAATAGCTACAAAAATGCATAACTAGTAATCGATTGCACAAGCACTTTAGTTGACTAAAAAACTTGAAGAGGTTAACTTTGGTTTATGTTTCCAACACTCTTTCTGAAAAACATTTAATGGTCAAGCAGTAGCATAATGTACATGCAAATTAATAAAATAAATTTTCAGTGGTAAAACCTGAAATGTGAACACCAGGACAGATACTGCACTTACCATGCCAAGTGTAAAATAATTAAAGAAGAAGTCCGAATGGCGGGAAGCGACTCTACGGTGGGCGTTGGGGCTATGGATCTTCATCTTATCCTCTGCCTTGTAAAATACACGAGACGGGGCACCAAGGGCAGAGACCACATCTTGGCATGTGTCCCCAAACATCACCTCTCGACAGAGATTGTGCTTTCGCAGCTCTAGCAGCCGTGATGAACCTAAACACATTAATTGGATAAGAATTTTATTTACCACTTATGGGTAACTTAGAAGAAACAAAAATGGACAGGATGCGGAATGATAAGATTAGAGAGGTAGCGAAAGAAGATAAATTACAGAACAGAAACCACGATACTGAGATGGTCGGGACATGTGAAGAGAATGGATGACGAGAGGATACTGCAGAGGATACATTGAATGTGTTTGTGACATGATGCTGTAGAGATGACTTACAGATAGATGACTGAGGGGAGTGGAAAAGTGTGCAAGGAGGTGAGATGAAGACTGGGAGCAGAGTGAGAATGGAGAGGAAGACAGAACATGGAGATGTCTTGCTGCAAATAGACCCAGATAGTGGCTTAAAAACCTGTTCCTGATGATGTTTGGGAAGGGGGATCAATATCTGACATTATTAATTTATCCATTTTTTGCAAAAAGTATCATTTCAGAAGATAAATAAAATTTTTTCCATGACATGAGTACCAACAATTTCTTTTTTCAAACTTTATCAAAGCATCAGAAGTTTCACAGCCTTTATTATTTTATAACTGATAACTTCTGAAAAGAAATAGGTGAATATTTCTTGCAGGTGTTTACAGAAGTGAAAACAACAAAAGTCAACCAATACCAACTTACGAAAATTTACTAATTAATGCACTATATCCTCAAAAAATTTTATGAATACAGAACGGCAGATATTCATACATTTGTACTTGAAAGTCACAATTTGAGATTTAGGTAGGCCTATTCATTTACATGTAGCAAAATGTATTAACGGTTTGTTTTCAGTGTTAGTTGACGAGGCAGCACACTGAAGTAGTGATGCAGTAGTATTCCCAGGGCGCCAGGTCATGGTTTCATGGACAGCCACGCGGTGAGCAGAGACTTACTAGGGTCGCAACGTAGCCACGTGGCTGATCGCTAACACAGACACATACATCTTCTGCTCTGTTATTGGTCACGGAGCAAGCCAAACGCAAGTACAAGGGGGAATGGCTACTTATGCTTACAGAATGAGTGTGTCCACGTGCATGTTATATCCAGAGCCATTCAACGTTTATCTCAAAGCAAATCAACATTAAAGTGCGCAGGGCGCTACACCAACTCAAAAGGAAACGAACCATTACATTATTTTAACACTGGGGCACAAAGCACTTAGACGAGACCTTGCCTGAACCAGCATGGAGAAACAAAAAGTTACATTACTAGCGAAAAGCCCTGAACGAAAATAATTAATGGCCCTCCAAATAAACGGAAGGGCCAGGCCAGCTGTGGGGGTCAAGCAAAAAAAGTTTTAGAAAGAAAATTATTAACAGACAGAACTACAGATCGGTGAACGCACAGTTGAGGCCTCCGCAGGCCAAGCGGCACGTGTCTGTCCGGCTTGCGCTCAGGCGAGGGACTGCCCAATGGCCGTCGGACCACGTGCATGGATATGAAGCATACAAGGCAGCCATAATAATTACAAAAACGTGCACAGGAGTACATAGTAAAACAAACANGTGCATGGATATGAAGCATACAAGGCAGCCATAATAATTACAAAAACGTGCACAGGAGTACATAGTAAAACAAACACACAAAGACCTTGCACACTAACACGAAACCTTTCCTGGTGGCCACAGGCGTTGTTACAGGAATGTGTACAAGAGTGCACCACAACAGATATGCCAAAACCTTACATGCTAATTCGCAACGGTATGCACAGAAGTGTACTGCAAAACAATTACATAAAATACCTTACATCTAACATTAACCCTTTTGACTGTTATCNGGTATGCACAGAAGTGTACTGCAAAACAATTACATAAAATACCTTACATCTAACATTAACCCTTTTGACTGTTATCTTCAGCCGTCGCGCCTGTCTTTGGTGCACTTTACGCCAGGTGTAGACGCACCTAACACATGTGGCACATGCATTACATGGCCCTGCACCTCGTGCGCAAGGGACCCATTATGGGCTCACGCCGGGTGAGGAATGAGGTTGGATGACAAGTTTACTTTGGAATGATGACTATGCAGTAAAGTACGATTTTAATCTGAAAACTTTGTTTGTGCTACATTAGGCTAACTTGTATGCAAGAACACAAGAGTTCTGAAAGTAACTATTGAATAAAAAAAAATATATTGCCTACTCGGACTACGATTTTTGGCTGGCGCAGTTTCATTTATTTTGCAACCACATTATTTGGAGAGCAATATAAATAAACATAGAAATTTTAATTAGTAAATTGTGATTTTTAACTTTTCTACAATGACTCCATGAAGCTCAACTTTATTCACTTTATTCCTTCTCAGCCTGAGTAACATTTAAGCATTATTTAACTCTCATTTAATTTCCTTCTATTTAATTTATTCCTGGTGGTAAATTACATATTTTTAAGATTAATGGCAAATTATTACAGGCAGTGGTAAATCAGCTTTCTTTTCCCATTATTTTTTGTTTCACAATTTGTCAAGAAATTATACAAATTCAACACAAGAGAAAACATATTGTGTGTGTTCATTAAAAAAAAAAAAAAAGGCGCTGTTCATATTTACTGTGTTTTCAGACGTGAGTACTATTCTTTAAGAACCAACTACCTAAACGTACACTCATTCCCATTTATTTCATTTAAACATTACCTACTACAGTTGTCTTTTCTTCTTGCCGTTACCAGATTTGAAAATTTTATTGATTGCCATAGTTTCTATCACGCCACATAACATTTTTTATTCTACACCAGCTTAGCTACCAAACAGTGATTTCAGCTGCCACAAAATTCTAAGTAATAGGCTCTGAGGCACATTCCCTAGTTTGCTACTGTGACGAGGATACATAGTTACTTCAAGATAAACACACAAACGCAAGCACAGTATCAGAGGACTGCCAACGAACGTGAAATGGTAAATGTAAATCTGCATTTTCCTACCAGCAGGTGGGGTCGACATGGAGGAAAGGAAACCGGTGCATACATACTGCAGCCCGCTGCTCCACCCACGAGCGAGACTTGTCGTTCACGCCGAACCGAAGATTGGCCAAGGTGAAACAGTATCTTGAAACTCGTTAAGGAAGGAGTCTACTTGGGTGGGGCACTGTGCATTACACTCAAACTACACACTCACCAGTGAACATTAAGTTTTAAAACTATATGTAAATGTTGATACTTGGTGGATTGGTTATCTAAACACTTTTTAAAATTTCTGTTACTACACTATGTACGCATTAACAGAGTTGTATCAACAATAAACTTGGTTTCAAGAATAATCTCATTTCATTCATTGTAAAAGAGGTGTGAAGTCCCCTTAGCTACCTTCAACTTTGATCCGCCTGAGATGAGATAGAAGTGGCGTAGTGGAGAAATGAAGACTGAAAAGCACCATATTTCCCACATGGAAAACTTATCCATAAAATTCCCACTTGCTGGGTCCTGAGATTGAACCAGAAATCTCAACAGTGGACAGCTGTCAACTATAAGCCAACCATGAGCAACTGAATTGTGAAAATAGCAAAAAAACGAATCGGTTGTTCAAGCCAGTAGGTTGGACAGAGAACGTTGCACAGCAGCTAAGCAATACAAACCCTCTGTGAAGAGATGCAGCCGTACACCCCTCGTGTGCAGCCGCTCTCTCAGCACCTCCACCTGCTCCATGTAGAGGTGGTTGTGGTAGCAGCACAGCGGCAAGGGGGGCGACCGGCTCTCCGACAGGTTGCTGCCACTGTATATCGACATGCGGGACACTATCGGCGACGCTCCGTTCGGGAACTGCAGTGACCCCAGCCCGTGCGCGTAGCCAGGCTGCAAAGTGCAACACCACACATCCTATAGTCACCCTGCTTGGGTAACCACCACGAGGTTGAAAAACAATTATAGTACTAGTACTTCGAACTACTAAAAAAATAAAATAAACATAGCTCTGTGCACCTATTCTGTAGCATAATTTTAATTAAATTTAAAAGTATTTCATGTGGCAACAGGTATGTAAATACTTATGAACTGTAATGACTAATGAGAAACAGCACAATCCAGATTCAGTAAAAAAACACAGCAAGAAGCATGACTGGACATTTCTTAGGATATGCATAACCCAACAACTCATGTTAGCTTAATTTTTACACAGGCCTGTCCTCAGTCTGGCTAAACAATTTCCTTCCTTTGCAAAACACAATTTTAAACTATGCTTCAACTNCTGCAGTGACCCCAGCCCGTGCGCGTAGCCAGGCTGCAAAGTGCAACACCACACACCCTATAGTCACACTACTTGGGTAACCACCACGAGGTTGAAAAACAATTATGTAACCATGCTTATACCCAGTACTTCAAACTACTAGAAAAATAAAAACATAACTCTGTACACCTATTCCGCAGCATAATTTTTTAAATTAAATTTAAAAGTATTTCATGTGGCAACAGGTATGTAAATACTTATGAACTGTAATGACTAATGAGAAACAGCACAATCCAGATTCAGTAAAAAACACAGCAAGAAGCATGACTGGACATTTCTTAGGATATGCATAACCCAACAACTCATGTTAGCTTAATTTTTACACAGGCCTGTCCTCAGTCTGGCTAAACAATTTCCTTCCTTTGCAAAACACAATTTTAAACTATGCTTCAACTTACTTCCTTCTTCTGCCAATGCTTCACCCTCGGCTCTAATCATAAATGTGCTCCAGGCTGCTAAGAGTAACACACAAATCTTTGCATTAACACTTTCGCTGCAAAAAAAGTCAATTGAAGTTTTTTTTTTTCTCTCTCCGAAAATGTGTGGCACGTCAATTGACGTTTCTCAACTTTACATTGCTTTAAATCCATTTTCACGTCCGTCAATATATGGCACTCGCAGTTCTTTGTAGCATTGCCAACACTTTTAGTTCTAAAATAAACAGCTAGATTGCATCTGCATTCGTGCACGATACATCTTTCTCGCTTTGCTGCAAATGCATTCGCTGGAGTGCGCTAGCGGTGCATACAGAGTAAAGTAGACTGTAGCAATGGGATCGCGCGACTCTGAAACTTACCGCGAATTTGGTCATGATTGGAATGAAACTGACACGGAATCTGAAGATAAATCTGATGATGATTTTGAATATGTCACAGACAATTCAGATAGCAGTTCAGGTAAGAAAATCGGCACGTAATTTTATTTTTGTAATAAAAGTTCGTCACAAGTATTATGAAGTCGCACCTATAAAATCCTATAAAAAAATTTTATGCGTTTATCTACACATTTATGATTACTTTGTCTCCATGTCACTTTACCCCAACTTGTTCAGAACTTCTCTCACTGCTTTTCCCTGCACATTCTCCAGCTCCCACTTCTCCAAGGTGGTTATACAGAACATAAAACCAAATTCCCTGACTTTTACAGGTTTTTCCCCTGTCCCCCCCATCACATTTTCTCCCTGACCTATACTAATGGAATAAGGCAACATTTTTGTGGACATTTTATCCAGTCAAAGCTTTGCAGATTAATAAATAAATGTTTCTATTAAACTATATTACAATGATTATCTATTTAAAGGGTTTTAAAAAACAGTCATATAACATGAGCATAAATGTTACAAAAAATTAGATTTTTGTGTAGTACTGCTAACATATGGCTTTAACAAATGAGATACAATATTGTGAAAATATGTAAATAATATAACTACTACTATGGTCCACAAGAAATTTCCACGCTTTACGAATTCCCACTGTGGTGGTCNATGTAAATAATATAACTACTACTATGGTCCACAAGAAATTTCCACGCTTTACGAATTCCCACTGTGGTGGTCCACCACAAGGAGCCTTCCAAAGACTGGTCGACACTCCTACTCACCTGCCGACATTCACGACTACCGGCGCAGTGCGGTAAGAGGAGAGGGCCACAGCAGTGTGTAATACAACATACACTTTACTTTGTAATAACCTCAATGTGTAATTTATATACTTACATTACACAGCATGTTCCTCGCATATAAGAAACGTGTTTTATGATGTGCCAGCACCAAAAACCTTATCTTTGCGCCTTATCAAACACATCAGTACTGGAATCTCAAACCAGATAAAAAGATGCAACCATTATTTAAAAAAATTAAAGAATTAAAACAAGGAAAAACATCAATCAAGACAACAGAGCCAATTAAATAGTTGCATTTTAGATGAAACTGCAAACATTGTAAACATCTGAATTACACCACTTGCAACACATTACATGGACATTCCACAAATGCCCCTTTCACAGACATCAAATATTGTTGAATAGAATAAATATAAATAGTTAACATTTATAAACACAAATTCCCANTGCCCCTTTCACAGACATCAAATATTGTTGAATAGAATAAATATAAATAGTTAACATTTATAAACACAAATTCCCAGACCTCTTAGAAAATTCTGACATTTCCTCATTTTCAATCACTAGAATTAACATAATTCTTAAATCTTATCCCTATCATCGACTCACAAGACCTCAATGTCAAGAGNATTTTCAATCACTAGAATTAACATAATTCTTAAATCTTATCCCTATCATCGACTCACAAGACCTCAATGTCAAGAGCCACCAGAATCTCTTCACTCCCTCACTCGTCATCTATCCCAGGTTGCTTTGCAGTCATCCCCAGATATACGTAGTGTTTTACACTTGCAATCACATAATCTTTCCAATTACAGTATACTGTACTTCCGTATGGTCTTGGTAACTTCTTCCTTTATCAGTCCTACTTTCATTGGGAGCCCAAAGTTATTTTTTTTTTTTAAATGCCTTTCAATACTTCACAAGTTATGTGCAGGTAGATTAATTTATTCATTAATGTTATGTAATTACTCATAATGGTAGGCAGGTAAGTGTTTTATCAAAACAGGTTACAGGCCCAGATCTAAGAGTGACGTGANTGGCAACAAAATTATTTCTTAAAATAATTTTTATTATAGAAACTACTGCCGATGCCATTGGCCGGGTGTGAAGACGTGTCCCGTCTGGCCACCCAGGGTACACGACTGGGAGAATGCAGCCCGCCACCACGGGGAAATTGCCGCACATGTGTTTCTTCAAGTTAGCCACAGGTGTTTGAGGGTGCACGGGTGAGCCTGGAGAGGAGCGATCTGTTCCTCCACAGTTCTCGTTGTCTCTGGTAGGCACTCGCCTCCTGCTACTGGGCTACTGTACAGTGAACCTTTCGAAAAGCTTCAGTCATAAAAACCTATGAATTTTTGCAGGAAATTTTGAGTATCGCAGTGACAAAATAATTCCGTGGATGGCAATCGTTTAGGTTTTCTTTTATAATGTTTCATTCACAAGTGCTATAGTATTTAGTGTTATTATCAACTACAAGACGTCTACAAACACGTCNGTTATTATCAACTACAAGACGTCTACAAACACGTCTGCTGAAAATAACCATCGGTAATCATTAAAAAAATGGTAATGATGATACATGTGTTTTATGATCCTATTAATGCTTATTTCTTGTCATATCTAAGGTAGAAATTTTTTTTTGTAAATTTTGGCTTTGTTAAAATAATGCAAAATAAGCTTAAAAAGCACAATGGATAGGGATGATACAATATCCTTTCAACTTCATGGTTTCATTACTTTCATTGTACCTATAATTTGTTGTTTAATTTTATTTGCATAGTTATTTCAGATATTTGTGTGTATTTTAGTTTGCAATATTGCAACAGCAGAAATATAACTTAATTACGCACAGGACAAAATAATAAAAAATTTTCCCGAAGATCCAGCTAAATACATAGTGTGAAGTAAACAAGTTAATAAATCACGGTTTAAAATGGGCTATTTATTTAAAATTACAGATTTCAGTCTAGTTAAGGAGCAGTGACCGTCCTAAACTGTAACAGAAATCCGCAACAATTTATTTCCAATGAGTGAAGCACACATTAAATACGCACAAGTAAATTAATTATTTAGTTTTTGCTACCAAATAATTTATAAATTAGCTTTGCGTAAAATTCTTTGCAAANCTGTTCCTCCACAGTTCTCGTTGTCTCTGGTAGGCACTCGCCTCCTGCTACTGGGCTACTGTACAGTGAACCTTTCAAAAAGCTTCAGTCATAAAAACCTATGAATTTTTGCAGGAAATTTTGAGTATTGCAGTGACAAAATAATTCCGTGGATGGTTTAGGTTTTCTTTTATAATGTTTCATTCACAAGTGCTATAGTATTTAGTGTTATTAACAACTACAAGACGTCTACAAACACGTANTAATGTTTCATTCACAAGTGCTATAGTATTTAGTGTTATTATCAACTACAAGACGTCTACAAACACGTATGCTGAAAATAACCATCGGTAATCATTAAAAAAATGGTAATGATGATACATGTGTTTTATGATCCTATTAATACTTATTTCTTGTCATATCTAAGGTAGAAATTTTTTTTTGTAAATTTTGGCTTTGTTAAAATAATGCAAAATAAGCTTAAAAAGCACAATGGATAGGGATGATACAATATCCTTTCAACTTCATGGTTTCATTACTTTCATTGTACTTATAATTTGTTGTTTAATTTTATTTGCATAGTTATTTCAGATATTTGTGTGTATTTTAGTTTGCAATATTGCAACAGCAGAAATATAACTTAATTACGCACAGGACAAAATAATAAAAAATTTTCCCGAAGATCCAGCTAAATACATAGTGTGAAGTAAACAAGTTAATAAATCACGGTTTAAAATGGGCTATTTATTTAAAATTACAGATTTCAGTCTAGTTAAGGAGCAGTGACCGTCCTAAACTGTAACAGAAATCCACAACAATTTATTTCCAATGAGTGAAGCACACATTAAATATGCACAAGTAAATTAATTATTTAGTTTTTGCTACCAAATAATTTATAAATTAGCTTTGCGTAAAATTCTTTGCAAANTGCACAAGTAAATTAATTATTTAGTTTTTGCTACCAAATAATTTATAAATTAGCTTTGCGTAAAATTCTTTGCAAAATGCCTGGAATTAAAACATATTTAGTTTCAATAATTATAAATATTGCTGCATGTTTGAGCAATTTAAATTTCTTCATGGGAATTGCTAGTGCTGAAAAGTGACTCTTGACTTTCTGAATGTAATTTAAATTCAAACACAGGCTCAATAAGAAATTTTAATATTATAGAACTGATTTTGTATCTTTGTACAAAAACCACAAATGAGGACTTGTGGGTAACTCAATAAGATGCTGTATCTTAAGAAATGGCCTCGACAATTACTGGTGGCCTTGANCAAATGAGGACTTGTGGGTAACTCAATAAGATGCTGTATCTTAAGAAATGGCCTCGACAATTACTGGTGGCCTTGACTGCTCTATGCAGTTTTCACTTCGCTGCAAAACTTTTCTCGGGGTAATCACGTTTACTCTACCACAACATCCTGTTGTTTCTCCATTCCCGTCTTATTTCACTTTGTCCACCCCAAAGGCTGATTCACACAAGTCAAGATGGAGCTCATTATGTTGACTTTGCATTATATATACGTCAATATCGGGACTAAAATTGTACTTGTGTTCACACTGAAGTTAAGAATGAAGTTTCATTGAGCGAGTCTTAATNTGTCAATATCGGGACTAAAATTGTACTTGTGTTCACACTGAAGTTAAGAATGAAGTTTCATTGAGCGAGTCTTAATGCAGGGCTGGAAACAGCTAAAGCTGTTTGTGTAGGTGGTTCACGATAAAGTGAGCGCTCTTGAAATAAACCTTTGAAAAGAATCATTGCCCTGTAACTGCATACATTTTAACATAAGTAATGTTGGCAATACGAGGTAAGTTGGCAGTGAATTAGGAGAAGTACTTCTTCATTTTAACACCTAACTAGACACAATATTAAACATTGAGACCACCTGAAATTCATCAATTTCTTTAAATTTTATTTTGTGCATGTAAGAATAAAAGTGGCATAACAACACTTTTGTATTTCTAAAAAATTCATAATCACTTTGCTAATACATTGTTTCAAGTTACTGGGTCCACTGTTTTATTTATTTTTTTTTTTTACCTCTTTCCCATTCCCATGTTTACATGCTCTGAATTCTGTGAATTTACATGGCAGTTTATGTCCCATTCCCTGGTTAGTTTTCGCCAGTGCTTTGAACAATGTAATTTATGTAGCTTGTATTTAGTGGTAATTATCACAGAGGTAGTGTGCTGCAAAAATTTGGATCAATTTGGTTCAGTCACAGACATTTTATGACAACTATTCTTGGCATTAGTAACATCACAGCAAAACTGGCAATTTGATTACACATAGTGTGTGTGCATAAAATTATTCATTTGGGAGTTATTTGTACCTTAATTGGTACNAACTGGCAATTTGATTACACATAGTGTGTGTGCATAAAATTATTCATTTGGGAGTTATTTGTACCTTAATTGGTACGAATTCTGATACATTGGCAGATATCGTCGCAATTGTAATGTATGCGACGGGAGAATAGTATTTTGTAATATTCTACTTAAATAAAATAACATGCATTAAAAAATNACAATTGTAATGTATGCGACGGGAGAATAGTATTTTGTAATATTCTACTTAAATAAAATAACATGCATTAAAAAATATTTAAGCATGCGGTTTTCCTTAGATCTGTCTGCAAATTTTATTTGAAATAATTCTCATATCATTTAACAATGCTTTAGCACATGTTGTTTGCCATATATGATGAAATAAATAGGCTACTCAGCATTACCTTGGAGGGTTTCATTCCGATGATACTTTATGGCTTTATGGGCAGAAATTTGAACCTTTCGCATATCTAAAGAGGAATGTTCTAGATGACATGGTGCATATACGAGGGGGAAATGAGGAAAATGTTCAAATCTTTTGCGACTCTCAAGACAACATAAACAAAAATAATTTCCAAAGATTAGATTATGACAAAAATTGCAGATTCTCAAGTCCATACAGTACATCAGTTTTGGCCTCAATTTTGCAACCATGATCTCTATTGGATGTCGCTCGACTATCGCAACCAACAGCTAACTCCGGTTACTGTTTCAGCAAAATCATGCATTGAACAGATGTATAATCTAGCATCTACAAGTACCAAACATTCATTCCCCATCATGACAACAACTTGTAATGGACGTCACACCTCAACTACATGTCTCAAGCATAAACACAAAACCTTACACAAAATACGCTTGCCCTTACCTTCACTACAGCCGTAAGACTTTTCTTTGCCTCCTCCTGCATAATGTCTTCACTCAATGATTTAAATAATAGAGAAATTGTCAGTTACCCTACTTATCTACACTACAACGTGAAGGCTGTGGCATTTGCGGATGATCTGATGGTGTGGGGTGAAAAGAGGAAGAGGTGCAGGTACTACTGGATGCATGGAATAGTGAAGTGAGGAAGTGTAGGATGAAATTCAGTACCAGTAAGAGTGAGGTGATGGTGACAAAGTATAAAAAAATTACTGTACAGGACACGTTATGTACCCATAGAAACATGGATGGTGTACAAATGATGGAAAAAAGCCACAGGCAATGGGCATGAAATATGCAAGGAGCATTTCAAAATGAATTGGTACAAGATGTTGGAACTGACCACATAAGAGATAGAGGATGAGGGAGGGAGCAGAGGCAAAGATTGGGGAAAAGTGAGATGGTGAAAGAAGGTGTACAGGTTGGAGGGGGTAGAGGAGAAGAGGAGNGCAGAGGCAAAGATTGGGGAAAAGTGAGATGGTGAAAGAAGGTGTACAGGTTGGAGGGGGTAGAGGAGAAGAGGAGAGGGGTAGAGATGTAGGAAAATGGAGGCATTTTACCAAGCCACAGACTGGAAACAACCAAGGATGATGATGATGATGATGACCATCTACATTGTTCCAATACCAATGTACAATTTAAACTTAAAGCAAATCTGTACTGTACCATGTGCCACAAAATTAACGTGACAGGAAGATGACATTACCTGGAACTTCGACTCTACCGGGAAGCAAAATGACAGCCCTCTAAAGTTGAGCATGAACAGCTGCTTCTCGGAGTCGTACACACCCGGGTGAGTGGCTCCAAATGAATGCTCTATTTGCTCTATGCTCGGAACCACCTCCGGAGAGTTAAATGCCAGGCCGCTGAAAATTGTGTGCAGTAAATTCAATACTCAGCCCTCATGCCGTNGCAGAGGCAAAGATTGGGGAAAAGTGAGATGGTGAAAGAAGGTGTACAGGTTGGAGGGGGTAGAGGAGAAGAGGAGGAGAGGGGTAGAGATGTAGGAAAAAGGAGGCATTTTACCAAGCCACAGACTGGAAACAACCAAGGCTGATGATGATGATGACCATCTACATTGTTCCAATACCAATGTACAATTTAAACTTAAAGCAAATCTGTACTGTACCATGTGCCACAAAATTAACGCGACAGGAAGATGACATTACCTGGAACTTCGACTCTACCGGGAAGCAAAATGACAGCCCTCTAAAGTTGAGCATGAACAGCTGCTTCTCGNGCGACAGGAAGATGACATTACCTGGAACTTCGACTCTACCGGGAAGCAAAATGACAGCCCTCTAAAGTTGAGCATGAACAGCTGCTTCTCGGAGTCGTACACACCCGGGTGAGTGGCTCCAAATGAATGCTCTATTTGCTCTATGCTCGGGACCACCTCCGGAGAGTTAAATGCCAGGCCGCTGAAAATTGTGTGCAGTAAATTCAATACTCAGCCCTCATGCCGTNAACCACCTCCGGAGAGTTAAATGCCAGGCCGCTGAAAATTGTGTGCAGTAAATTCAATACTCAGCCCTCATGCCGTAACTTTAGCTACAATCCACCCATAAACAGCAGCAGCTACAAACCAATACAGTTTATGACAAACTTGTGTGTGTCCACATATGGAACGGCACATTCTTTTAAACTGGTTGTGAAAAGGAACTTATCTGTCACTCGTACTAAAATTACATGAAACCTAAAAGAAAGAGCACAGACAAGTGTATCTATGCAAGTATACTAAACATAAATACATATATTTTCAAGACGATGTATTAACAATTTTTTATATCCAGACAATCCAAACATTTTTGTAAAATTTCTGAAATTGAAGCTAAATTTCTGCAACAGGACATTTCATATATAAGTCCCAAAAACTGTGATGTTACCAAAACAACATTGTAACTATGTTTTCCTGTGAGAACAATATTACACACACAGATGTAACACACCAAAAAATCAAGTAAGTGCACAATATCTCACAAATCATGCACAGTAAAAAGTTAGGGTCACAAGTTGAACTGATCCTGGTGGTGTTGGTGATTATGGTGGTCGTGATCGTGGTGGTGNCAGTAAAAAGTTAGGGTCACAAGTTGAACTGATCCTGGTGGTGTTGGTGATTATGGTGGTCGTGATCGTGGTGGTGGTCATGATAATCGTGGTTACGATCCTGATGATCATTGTTGTGGTGATGGTCATGGTGATCGGTGGTGATGGTCGTGTGGTGGTGGTCGCGGTCACTTAAATGTTCTGACGAGAATACAACATTGTGTTGCACCACAGAATTTGCCAGTGATTGAAATTGCACTTGTGCACTTGGATGATGTTGCAAGTAAGGGTGACATTATGGTAACCATCAGACATCAACAGTGTGTATTACACTACCATTGTGGCTGGTAATGTTGAGCAAGACTTGACTATGGGTAATACTTTTAAAACTCAAATATGCACGATTAGTTTTGTTGAATTTATAATTTAACTAGCTTTCTATCCGCAGCTGCGCTCGCATTCACTACACAAAGCAACTACTAATTTCCTTCAATTAAGCATCTCTGTGCAAATCAGTGGTTCTGCCCTCCGGTATATACTAGGAATATAAGTTGCTAGGTGAGCTTACTCTGCTGTAGGTCACATAGAGTCAGAAGCAGTCCTCCCTCAAGACTATTCCTGCCACTTTTAGTGACTGTCTGTAGACTTCTCTTACAGTCATGACAAAACGTACTTTGAGGGGGAATTGCAATCTCTTAAATTCAAAAGGTACTCTGATAGAATGAGTGGTATGCTTGTTATGAAAACTTATTACCCCCGTGCAAATCCAGTGAAGACTGTAGACTATCACATATTTTTGCCAAGCCTTTCCCAGGTCCTGGCCGCTGGGCCACCAAAATTGGAAAAAATTTACTGTGAATAAATTCTGAAGTATTTAAAACCATCACAGAATTATTTTTTAGCCTTCTAAAGGCCCAGGACTTGAAAAATGAATTGGTCTTTTGCATATCTTGACAATTCTGGAAATCATTTCAATCAAAAGAAAATTAAGGGTAAATTGTTGCAAGGATGCCGTTATAAAACAAGCTAGGTAAATATGCAAGATGTATGATCCAGTGGCTCTTTGACAACTAGCCAGACATTAGTGATTTTAGTGATGAGAGAAGAATGCTAGTGCATCTGACATAATACTTAACATTCAAGCAATATTAGTAATAAAAATTTTTTCCCCATACACAAGCTAATTAACTACACTGAAGAGCCAAAAACACTGGTATAGGTGTGCGTATGCAAATAACAGAGGTATGGAACCAATCAGAGTAAAGCGATGCGGTCGGCAGCTAGATCGGTTACTGCTGCAACAATGGCATGTTATCAAGATTTAAGTGAGTTTGAATGTGGTGTTATAGTCGGCGCACGAGAGATGGGACATAGCATCTCCGAGGTAGCGATAACATTTGGATGTTCCCGTACGACCATGTCACGAGTGTACCGTGAATATCGGGAATCCGAAACATCACATCTTCGACATCGCTGCGGCCGGAAAAAGATAGTGAAAGAACGGGACAAACGACTGACTAGAGATTCATTAAACGTGACAAATGTGCAACCCTTTCTCAAATTGGCGCAGATTGGATTTGTGGACTGCCCTACAGGATTCATGGTGTGAATTACCTCCTACATACCTTCAGATATTAGTCGAGTCCATGCCACATCGTCTTGCGGCAGTTCTGCGTGCCCGGGGGCCCTACACGATATTAGGCAAGTGTACCAGTTTTTTTGGCTCTTCAGTGTATCAGTAATTGTTGAATAAATTTTTAAAGTAGAAAGAAACAAGTGAGGTATTACTACTAAAACCAGTTCAATATGTCTCTTCAATTTACATGACAGAATAGGCTCAGTTAACAATCAATAAATGTTCTAAATATTTTGCAAATTACTTACCAGTATTTCAGCTTCACCAGCTTGACATTGTAAATTTCTATAATCTGTAAAAATGAAAGTTAATTAAAATTTTAAGCACTGTAACTCCTAAACACAGAGAGTTTGCAACTATAAAAAATCATTTTACCTTCAGCCTTTGCACAACTGGGTCAAATATCAACCGAATTCCATCCTGAGGCAGATTGATGACCAGGTCGACAGCAAGAGGATTCTACAGCAAAGAAATTATATCAGATGAGGTGGCAACGAATACAATACAGTTTAACCATTCCTATTGCCTACCCCGTAAAGTCCCTTTGTTCTACTCCAATTAATTATATGCTGGGTTGAACGACAGATGCAATCATTTTATATTTTGTTTCACTAAGTTGGATAGCTGCAAATGTGCGTTTTTGGCAAAAACCACAATGAATAAATAATTATTAAAAATATTTTGATAGTAAGGCTGGAGATACAGCAGTAAAGATTCGAAAACCAACTTAAACTTTTAAGTTACAGAAGAACTACTTTTTCACACCCTAATTTTACACTTCAGTATTTTACACCTATTTTCTTTGGTCCCAGGCAATACAAACGCAGCATACAACTCTCTCGTTCTTGCACTTGCCCGCTCTACTGCAAAATTTTTCTATGGTTCCTTAAGAAGTGTGAAAAAGGGTTTTCACTATAGTTCTACATAGCATAGCAAGTATGTTTGGATGCACGGTAATGTGACTTGCATTCGCAAGGCTGTGGGTTTGATCTTGACTAAAATGCGGGTGGCTTCCCAATCCCATTGTAAGCTAATGCCTGCATAACTGCTAACCATGCTCTTGCCAGTTCCCTTGCATTATGAAAGATATTTTTCTCCTCTCTCTAAAAATCGACTATATGACAGGTAATAAACACATTTGTTTGTCCTTGATAGTCCACAAAGAGGGCTACATATGACTTTACAACCACGTGTTTCCCTACTGGCCAGATGCAATGCCAAGGGTGGTGCAGTAACTAGAGATATTGCCTCCCACCCAGGCGAACCTGGTTCGTTTCCCAGCTGCGTTGCTCCTGAATTTTCGCACATGGGAATTGTGCCAGATGATGCCACTGGTCAGCACGTTTCCTCGGGGATCTCCTGTTTCTCCAACCCTTTCATTCTGGCACTGCTCCATCTTCACCTCGCTTTACCCTCATCGGCTCTAAAAATTCTAATGTTAAGATCAGCTCAAACCTCTCCACTCCAAAACAGCAACAATCGGTGGTAAAAAAAAAAAAAAAACAAATGTACCACAAGCCCAGAGGAAAATAAAGGACAACTGCACATAATGCCCCACCTCAACTGCCACACAGCGTGCACATTGGCCAAAAGCAAACCAGCTGATAGAAACCTAAAATTAACAGTATAAGCACATCTAACTGCCACATCTTTGAGCCCAAAATTTCTCCAAGACAGAAAGAGCTAGTACACAAGCAAAAAGAAGTCGAAGAGTGATAAAGACTGAGGTGTAACACAAGCCAAATATCACATTGCCACACACTTCCTAGCCCAAAAATATTAGGGCCCGAGATGATGGGGAGAGGCTTGCCCACACTATCTGCGAGATGACACTAACAACTTGCCGACTACAGGCCTCTTGCTCTCCCAAATGATTGTCAAACAGTACAGGGAAGGAAAAGACTACCATCCCAGCAAGATGCACATCAACATAGCAAAGACAGAGTGCGTTGTGTGTATTTGTGTGCACATATGTTAACACCTGTCTGAATACACAAGAGTGTCTCCTCTCCTGGGGACAATGCAACCCGGCACGTCGTATGGCCTCACCACAACTCTCTACCTCTCCAGCCTGCAAACGGGTACACCTTATGCTTAAAGCACAGTGTTTTGATGAACGTCTGCCTACAGCCCTCTCTCCCAACTGGGCATCCCAGTCGCCTCAGTTCTCTCGCAAGAGGCAACTGACCCAGCGGCACTCTGCTTCTGGGTCCTCTTCACAATGTACTGAACCCTTGCTTGTGCCCCACTACACAATAGGATACAATTCCAACATAGTTAGAAAATATTAAGTGCCCCTTCACAAATTATGCAATAGGGGTAAACTACTGTATCATGCGTTCTATTAATATCATGCGTTCTATTAATAACACAAAATAAAAGTTCCAATTACCAGTTTTCATGAAAATTAGAAAACTAAATACCAGGAAAATAAACTTGAATACTTGCAGTTATTTTAAACAAAAAAAAATTAAAAATATTTTAATACACAGACTGCAGTACACAAAACTAACCTGAATGAGAAATTTGAAGATAATTGTAAAATAATTTACATGGTTTGTCAAAGAACATTCAGATACTTTTAAATGATTGACCACGTAAATTCTGACAACAGAACTATACCAAGTTTTGTTTCACAAGAACTAATAACATAATAATAATAATTTTTCATCACCACAACTAATCTGGACAGAAGCTTTTGCTGGACGTCTGGTAACCCTACTCGCGCTCGAACAATAAAGCGCAAATCAATGCCAATACTGACGAAGCAGCTGCCAGGTAGAAACATTCTTCAGTTCCACTAAAAATCCACGTGCTCAAGAGACTATTACCACCACTGTTATCTGTGTCGCAGCCCGAGAAGCAGCAGCAAGACAACACAGATAATCCCAAAGCCCATACCTGCGCCGAAGGGACGGTACGCCCACCCCTGCAGTGACTGCCGCAGATCGACCTCGACTTCTGTCCCTGGAGGATCTTTCCTTTCCTCTAATCCAGGGCTGTTCAATCAGTGTTCCCATCAGGCCACTTAATGCTTGGTGGGCCGCACTCACTTAATACAAAGTCATGAAATTTATACAGTCCGTTTATTTACGTGAAGATGCAATAAATAAAATAATGTAAAATGTTATTTGTTTAACGCCAGTAAGTTACAGCTGTCAAATTAGGCCTTAGGTCATACTTTCAACCATTTACAAGTAATTTTGAAAAAAGAATGTGATGGTTCATCACAGTTAGTTTGTTTACGTTTATTTTACCTCAGTTAAATGTTTAAATAGTTGTTTGCTATGTTTGGCACACCTAACCTTTAAAACATATCACTAACTATATTTCAAATTTGTATTTAATATTTTATCCATGTCAAAAAAATTAAGTTGTAATTTTTCTTTGCAATGTCTTATACTGTATGAATTAGTATGTTACTATAATTTTCATCAACATTGTCATACACTATGTGATATGTTAATCCCTGATAATTTATTGAACATTAAAAAAAATTAATTTTATTTTTGAAATAATGGCTTAGAAATGATGTATGAATATTGTACTGCAAGAATTTGCAATTATGCCTATATTTTATGTGGAATTCATAGACTATTATGTTAAAAATGTTGCTGAAGTGAGAAACTACAATTTCATATATTTTGCTGGATTGTTTCAAACCATTCCCAATAGCCCATCAGTCTCATATGCTACCGATGAGTAAGGCTAGCTGAAGTATGGTAATTAATGAAGGTCTTTATATTGATGGTCATGAATTAAAAAAATTTAATTAATCTTGTCAGTTATTTTTTTCTTCTTTTCTCACATTCGAAATATGGAAAGAGTCACCCATCGTGCTACACATAATTAAATAAATCAAGTTTATTTGAAATGAATATCATTGAAGTAAGTTTCTTGTGTCTGTAGTGTAAGCCCCTATGGAGTCCCCCCATAAGAAAGATAATATAATCTGAAACTTAAGTGTGCCATGGCACACAGATTCCCTGAAAAAAAACTGCTGCAAGGAAGGGCAAACAGAGGTGAAAGCAAAATTGGTTATTTTACAAGATAGTGGGGAAATTATGGAAGAGAATTTTACTGTTACAGTGAAAGCCTTTTATAAAACCAGTGTTTATCTTCAAAAGTGGGGGGAAAAAAAATGTGGAGGAGCCCAAAATCTCCAGTGGGTTTTAGTACAGACAATGTCGTCATGGAGTGATAGTCAAAGAAGCCTATCTTCATTTTCATCCAATCTCACAAAACAGATTAGTGAAAACCTGAGCGAAGAAACCAAACTATTTGACCAGTCGCTGCGTGGAATCTGGTTGCTAAAGACAAGAAAGAAGTTCCATTTGATGACAGATTGAAATAAATTTTCCATGTGTTTAGTGGGGACATTCTCTAAGGCATTATTCTTAAAGATGTTGAATTCGCTATCTGCTACCAGGCACATCCATCAGCACCAGTGGAACAAATATTTTCAATAATGAACAATACTTGGTCAACCGAAAATTCTCTCTCTTCAAGTAGGTATTAACACTATGTGCAATGTCGATGGTTTGTGTGAACTTTCAATATAAATGCAAGAGTTTTATCAAATGTTATTCAAAAACCAGGAAATTTTTAAGAACTCAAAAATACTTCTGGCACAAGATATAGTTTTCATGTCTTCATCTAATGCAGGACCTTCAAAACTATGATTAGGCCATCTTAGAAACACTGAAAAAATTGACATTTGAGTTTTATAAACATTAAGTATTTTCTTGTTTTTAAATAACTTTGTCTACCAATTTTTGTTTGCTAATGATTTATAAATGCACCTTATAGTATGTATTTCATTTAATTTCAACATGTAGTTGTTTGTATTTACTTAAATTAACAAAACTAAATGAAAATGGCAAATAAAAACTAAATGGTATAAATAAGGAAAGGGAGTTTAATTTTTCTCTCCAGTTTCCATTTCTTAAAAAAGCTATAAGTTAGTAACCATTACAAGATTAAATTTTTACAAACATTCATGAAAATATAGCCCTACATCCCCCTTCCAGAACATAAAATTGCATGGATCACCCCCTATTAAGTCAAATGAATTGTGGTCAGTCTGTGAAACTGTTTTTACACTAACAAAAATTAATAGTGTGGCCTATAAAAATGTAACTACACCATGTTAAACTTACAGTTGACAGTGTCAAAAACAGGCTAGGCTAAATTGACGCTATACCATTTTCCACAATAATAATGCTCGTTTTAGTAAATGTATCTAAATTGTTTATTGCAACATAAAAATAACATACATTAGTCAATAAGTTCTACATTCGCGACATTTTACAATTGCAGCTTATCATTTAAAATATCCATCACAAAAATTTAGCCAGTAGATATTTGAAAGAAAAATAATTAGAAACATTTGTTCATGTGCAAGGAAACAAAGAATACAAACTTATAAAAATTAGATTATGTTCCAAAGTCTCTATCTGTTTTTATCATTGTTGAAAACAATAACTTGAGAGATTTTAACTTACCACATCACTGTACAAAACTTGTACACCTTTTATAATCCCAACTTGTGACTGGATAATCGCAACTGCTTGAGAAAAATGCATTCCTGAAACATCACAAAACAAAATTCGTCAGCAAAAAAAATCTAATTTGTGAAGACAATACAACTCATAACAAAGCACAAATACAGAAAAATAAATAAAAATATACTATAATAATTAAAGATAACTTACAGGCGTAACTCCAAATACTCAAACTAGCCAAAATTAATTAAAGGGTATCGTGCAGTGTACAAAAAAAATATTTAATCTGATGCGCAAATAGACGTATATTAAAAATTCTCACCCAAAATAAACTCCCATTGTTCACACCCTAAAGATCTTTCAGGCACTACTTCGAGCTCTAACATTTCTTCACTGCAAATACGCTTTTGCAATCACTTCAACGTTTCTTAATTTTCACAGTGTCAACCAGAAACGTAAATTACTTTTTCTCTGAGCTCAGCCCCTTTGTCTATTTCTTTATGACGCCATCTTGCTTGTTGTACCTCTCAGCTGTCAACCAATGACGTAAGAACAGCTGAGCGCTATGAAAAAATTATCAGACCACTTGCAGCTGTCAAAACTAGACTTCCCCCACTCTTTTCCATTCGGGATATCAACAAAGCGGACAACGAAAAAATCAAGTTATCGGTTTTAGCCAACCAGCCTTCGGCTACTTATTTAAATTGAATTAAAACATTTCAGTTACAAAACGTTTTACTACCTTTCATAGTTAGTTATACAATGCCATCGAATTTATGTGTCTTTGAAATATATATATAATGTTTTCTTAATTAATTTCGTTTTGAAATCGCTTTTATTTAAATATGATGAGAGCAAGCGTCCCGCCTGTAAGCAGATTGTTTATCGTCTCTTCGACACGCACCCGCATGTTCGTAGCGACCAGTCCTACATCACACATCACCACTATGGAGTATCGGAATTTCCCATCAAGTGTTTCTAAGAAACGCTGCGCATCCGGATACCCGCTGGTGTCCAGTAGATACACCATTTGACAGAATAAGTATCATCTTTCTTGTAAATAAAGGTGAAACGAAACGGCATATTACTGGGGTGCACATGAATAATGAGTAAAAATTTGTAGTCAAATTGAGTTTCTTTGCATATTCCTGATAATTAGTGAAGTTCCAAGGGGTTTGAGGGAAATAAAATTGACAAATTCTATACTTGTTTCACTGAAAAAGCTTTAAAATTCCTAGTGTGGCGTAATTAACCCCCAAAAGTATTCCCACACCTCTCCAAACCACAATTAATTAGTCCAAGGGAATTGAAAAAAATTATATATTTTGAAAGACAAATTGAGAAAATAAATGTCTTAGGTCCATTCTACAATGCACGGATACATAAGAAAACGGACTTGAAAAGGCAAGCGGAACAAGACGACGACTCAGGATGAATTTTAACCATTCTACAATACAAAGAAACGTACAGTCATGCAACTTACGAAAAAAACAATACTCAACTTTCGCAAAATACTGATATAGGTTTCATAATATAGTCATCTCATGTTGTATATTTTTGCAGTGTTTAAAATTGCGTTAATGCTACTGCCAAACAATGTTCACTTCTTTATTTAAAAAAAATTATACCGCCAAGGCAAATTGAATCACTTGATGCCGTGTATACCACAATTGTCACGAAAACAAATATCAACAAACCAAATACTCGATTCCTATTGTATACATAGATTCATGGACATTGAAAAGTTGGGAGATGCCCAGCTATCTTGCGTGTATCCGTACATTATCCGCGTCTGCATGCATGTCATTGTAGATTGACACAGAGTGTGTTACATGTTCACTTCCCTGATCTGTATCCACTGCTTGTCATTGAAACATGCACCTAATTAATATGAAAATCTAAAAACATTTTATTCACAACTGGATTCTATTTGATGTGGACCACTCCTGCGTGGTCTGACACAGCCACTGTTATCACGTCATCAGTCCAAACTCGCTGCACCAGTGAGGCCTGCGGAACACGCATGTCGTGCTTCCCGATGCATGTCCACGTCGTTATCTTGGCAAAGGGTCGTGACTAAATAACGAGTGATCCAACCGAGTGCCTGTGGTGTCCCTAGACAGATTTGTGTAATTAGGATAGGAATCAAGTGTTAGAATGTGTATTAAATAGCATTAAGATTTACCACCCATGGGCAAATATTCGTGAAATTCCCCCTAAGGGAATTGCGAAGTAATCGCAGAATAAATGCACACCACATGCATATTTAATAAAGTGTAGAGTAGCAAGGCTAGGGTATTTGAAGTGTTCTACATAATTTTCCGAGTGCAATTGTGTGTCTAATCAAGCCAATTAGTGATGTGGGAAATAATTTATCTTTCTTTCAACCTGACCATTTCCGTCGTAGAGTGCCCCAACACTTAACAGACCTAAATTTCCCACATGTTCTGCAAGGCCCATATAATCATATTTTGTATTTAAATTAGTGCTTAAGAAAGAACTCTGAACTCTTCTCAAGCTCAGGGATGTTCATTCCGAACATTTCAATGTTTTGTTATATGTATGATTTACGTGTTAATGTAATGCGGTCAGTAAATTAATATACCTCGTGGAGTGGTGCAAACTCTTGGCAAGGATGCTGCTCGCCTGCGCCAGCTCCAACAGCCTGATTCCACGGGTCTTAGGTGCTGCATGTGCATCGCGTCGTGGAGGACTTCCATACTTTGTTCTGATCACTTAACTGCAATAGGTTAACGTAATTTACTGGAACTTTTATTTAGTTTTACCAACAGTTTTCCCCCTCGTTTGCAGCACCCCTCTGTCAGCTCAATTTACCGACCCCAGAGGTTTAATTACTATTGTAAGTTTTCGTTCCATTCTTGGCCAATTTTGTGCAGTAACGGCCGAAAATAGGCCTTGTGAGTCAGGTCTTCTTTAATTTACATTGTATACATGTAACTGTGTACACTATTCGGCAATACAATTTCCTTGAGTAAAGCGAAACTTGTGAGTTCTCATTTAGTGTTGTATTTTGAGCCCTGGCCCTATTCAGGAAGTCATTGACACCTCGAGGAGACATCCTTCATTTATAAGGTAAAAAGGTAATACTAAGGCATGCTGGGGAGCCTAAATACCCCAGCTATATAATAAGTTTCCCTGTAAATTTGTACCATGTGTGTCAGGGGATACAGTGACATGGCCTTTCAGCCCACGATCCTGATAACTGTGACTTCGTGCTCACCCAGTCAGCTGGTGCCCATTCTATTCGAAATAGGAATATTGTGTAATATTCTGACTTTTCTCAACATAGTCGTCGGACGACGTCCACATTACTATCCCCGACCGCTCAGGTAAAGTTATATTGTATCTTGATTTTTTATGGCTGTACTAGGGAGGAATGCACAAAATAAAAGAAATGTGGTTATAATGTCGGTATCTCATGTGAAATTGTAATATGTCTATTGTTTTATTAATATGTACAATGGCATGATCCAGTGGACTGTGGCTTGTGACCTGGTGACTGATCTATACCTACTATGCACCAAGATGCCTCATTGGTAACACTCGATATTAGGGGGAGGCATGACTTGTGATCTCTCTGGGCACTTTCATCTTTGCTTGGTTTTTTATTTAGGTTTGACATCTGCTGCATCCCTCCTCCCTTAGCCTGTTCGTTCTGCCGCAACTGCGCAGCTACAACATGCCCTCTACTGAGGATTAGCCGCATCCTGAAACAGGCAGTCGCCCTCTCTGACTCCAACACTGGCATGGCATGTTCGAAGTACACTCCACCAACGAAACTTCGATGGCACTACCAGAGTCAAATGGCCATCGCACTTTCATGCTCACATGAGGTAACTTTTGAGGGCATGATAATTTAGGTCGGCTAGATACATGCAGAAGAGTCCCCAGTAGTAATATTGCCAGGAAAATTAAAGCAGAGACGTGGACTCAGCTGTTTCCCTATACCAGCAACCCCTTGTGTGCCCCCTTCATTCCGTATATACATCCCTGTGAATGAGTTGTGTGCGAAGTGAGAGTGTGTGATGCAAGTGGGCAAAATTGTTTATTTCTCCACAGCACAATCACAGTAATTAAAAGGGAGCCAAAAATTATTATTGTTTTATATGAAATCGAGTATGGCTACCCTACATCCCTGCTGGGGAATAGTGGACTCGCCCTGTACGAGCCACACTGTTGCCACCATCAAATCTCTCAAATTCAGGGGGTGATTTAATTCTAGTTAAATCATATACCAGTGTAAAGTGCATTCGCATAAGAATCAGAGTAGCAACAGACTGGGAAAGACAGCCCCATTATTCCAACTGAAAATTACATTTGTTTTACCTGTGCTAATTGTTTATTCAATTAATAGTAGGGTGTTTCATTTTAAATCGTATAAGGGGGAAGTGTTGTCTGTCGTTTGTTTTTATTATGTAAAAGTGTATTTGTATTTAATTAACCATTAGTGTGAACTCGCTGACTGCCCTAGGCGAGCCACGCCATGTTACCTTAGTCTGGTTCCGAGCATATGAGAGGCGGTTGCATCGTCGTACCCTTCCCGGGTATTCGACTTTTTATGCACCGATCATTTTAGTTTTCATTAGTAATCATTCTTGTACTGGGACTTAACATTAATATTCAGCTTTTCGCTCGAGAACAGTGCTGCCTCCACTCCACCAGTTCAACACTATTTTAAATTACATTAAAATTGTTATGAAGGCCAAGTGCCTAATTTTATCCATGTAGGCTGGTGATGGGCCATTCACGCCATGCCAATTAGTGTGCCTCGCAAGAGGGTTGTGTGTTGTGAGTAAAAATTCAGTGCTCTGAAGAGCATGTTTTCATTCCTGAACAATCGCTTCACGACCACATAATCTGCCTTATATGCGACCTACCTATAGCAGTGCTGCAACTATATACATAATAATGAATCCCTGCGTCTTCGGGCATGTGAGATGGCTCACAGAACAATCTTTCTCTTCATTAGTGGCGTATTAGAGGGCCAACACACTCAGTAGGCAGGCATAATTGGAATTTTTCTAGCAACTTTAACACAATCATTGAAATTGGGTAAATCAGGAGAAGCCACAAGGGCCAATGGTCCACTCCCTGTGCAGTTCTCTTTCTCTCTCTAAACTGGTGCCCATACCTTAATTACTTTTACATAACCAGAAAGCCTAAAAACCTAAGTCTAACTTCCTTCTCCCTGCTCGTTATACCACGGCATCCCATCAGGTTATGGTACACTAGTTTATTTTTCTGTGACTTTTTCGCTTTTAGTGCCTGGAATTTGCCTCCCCATTACTGCTTTTTCTCGAGCACCCAAGGGGATAATTTGCTTAATTATTTTCGAGCCATAATAAGCATTTCTGCACCATAGCCCACTGGATGAGCTTAAGTCTGGGTCCACTTGTCACTTTTATCTTTTTTTTTTTTTTGTCGCATGTTAACTGTTTTGCATACAAGTAAGAGTTAATACAGTTTTAAATATAGATATGATGGTTTATCGTGAGAAAAGTTGACTGTTTGCTAGGATTCAACTTACTGTACACACGTCCGACAGTTTTCTTTCCTTATTGGCTGTCATGCATGTATGAAGTTGCTAACCCATTTCACTGTGCTAATGAAGATTCTGATACTATACGGGAGAACGTTCGTGATTCATCAACAAACAACTTAGCCGAGTCAAAACCTTGTTCATCTAATCATGAAAGAATAAACTGGTTAGAATGTTATAGGAAATATGTTGGCGCAAATTTTTTTTCGCGATTTTCAATTATCTCTAGTGATATCGTTCTTGCTTCACAACTTTTCAGTGCTTCGGGGCGCAGGACACTTTAATCCACATATCGCATATGAGGTAACACAGGATATGCAGGATAGAACACAATCCTGCTTTGCGTGACCATAGACATCGGGAGAGCCTGTAATACTCCCACAGTGGCATATCAGACTTCACAACATAGCAGTGTCGTAGCCAGAAATTTCCCAATAAGAAGAGGGGTTTACACTAACTGGCATTAAGGGAGGGAGGCTACACCAGCATTTAGAAAAAATACTAGGAAAAATAATACTTTACTATATAATGAAATGCATTACATTTTACATCAATAGCAAATTTATCACAATTTATCACAATACTGTAATTGCTGAAACCTTTGGGGGCGAAGAGGGGATTACAACTACTGCAATTCCCCCTTCCCCTCTCTAGCAATTATGCCACTAAGATGTAGTGGGTGGAATTTATTTGCTGGGCAGTCGACGACATTCCTTAAGGAGCAGCCATCTAATCGCAATCAGCACCAGCTAGAATGGCTGGTGCCCAGCCGCATAATTCACTAAATATTCTACAACATATAACACTCCATCTCAGCCTAACATCCTCAAAACTCTATACAAACTTTTCAAAAGAATATAACTCTTCTACACTGACGATCTTGCGACACCGTGTATCATCATCCTTATCAACATCATAGCTAACACTTACAATATTACGATACACTTTGCGTGGATGATAAGATCTTCTGTTGCGTAATTGTTTTCGTGGTATTTTGGACGCTATCCCTAAGGAAGCTCTCTCACGGTCGCCACACTTTCATAAAGGTTTTGTGCAGGGCTCATATGTTGTTGTCTTTTGACCTATATGTACATATTCTGTTTGCAAGGTATAACACCTAAAGCAGGAAATGGTATTTTGGAGTTTTGTTTTTTCCGTAAGCGTGATAATGCTGGTAACCCGACGTTTACCAGTTTAGCTGAAATTGATCTGCATCATATAATTTGTTGAATTNTAAAGGTTTTGTGCAGGGCTCATATGTTGTTGTCTTTTGACCTATATGTACATATTCTGTTTGCAAGGTATAACACCCAAAGCAGGAAATGGTATTTTGGAGTTTTGTTT
Organism: Clitarchus hookeri; assembly: GCA_002778355.1. NCBI lineage: Eukaryota > Metazoa > Arthropoda > Insecta > Phasmatodea > Phasmatidae > Clitarchus > Clitarchus hookeri. The sequence goes on along the minus strand of NQII01000284.1, from coordinate 239,040 downwards.
TTTCCGTAAGCGTGATAATGCTGGTAACCCGACGTTTACCAGTTTAGCTGAAATTGATCTGCATCATATAATTTGTTGAATTAGTGTCATTACATGAAGGTGTTGTTAATCAGACGGCTGTAATTAGTATTTATTCATCGCCTGTTTTGTTTTCCCGTAAGAAGACGAAGTTGGAGCTTTGAGATGAAATATGGATTTATAGGAAGCTAATTGTTACAATTGGAAATTTGTATGTTCTTGGGCATGTAGAGCTGGTGTATAATGCATGAATGACAATAAAGTTTGTTTGAACGAAATCGGTTCAGTGGTTCTCATTTTACTGTAACATAACCTCATTGTATTCTGTGTGTTGCCGCGTTCAATATTATATAACAGGACGCCTGATGTAGCCTTGGGAGATAACAGCTGCGCGAACTGAGATAACGCTTATCTTATCTTATCTTTCTGCTATGCTTGCATTGCTACTCATGTTTGTTATCTATGGAATTCTCTTATCAGTTGCATGTTTCGTGCAAGAGTGGTGTAGCTCTCATTATACGACCAGAGTAACATATTTCCATTTCGCAGTGTGCTTGGGACCAGTGTCGTGTTGACATTAGAAGTCGTCCGTTTGGCCCAGTTCTTCTGCACTTTCCTTAAGATTTTGTTGCAGATTATCTTTGTAGACAGATGTATTCATAATTTTATCAACGAAGAAACGTTCTCCCACAAACGAGAAGCTGCCATGCACCCCTATACTATAATATCACTACCTGCATGTTTTACAGTGAGTTGAATATTTTCCAGGCCTCTTTCTGTATTCTTTTTCCGCAATACCAGTATCCGCCTATCACTCCGAGATATATGTTTAACTTTTTGTCGGAAAATATTACCTTCCTGAAGAGCTCTGAGTCCTTGGCTAAATACGAATTTGCAAACTGAAGATATTTTTGTATGTTAACCTTACTTACACGTGGCTTCTTTATAGCATACTAGCGAACCGGCCCGGCTTCGCACAGTAACAATTTAGTTTTTACAGCGATACTTTGAAAGAAAAATTGTTAGTGTGAGTCATCCTTTAAAGATAAACATATGCTATTACGGACTTTTCTGTAGACCTTTTTGAGAGCTACGATTATGTAGTACATTAATTTGATGTGTATCTTATGGTTTAGTCAGCGCAAGCCACGTAAGCGCCATAAAAGCTGTTTTTTACGACTTGATTACGAACGGTTCGACATTTCTCTGCTATCCTTACATTAAATATAAATGTTTTATATTCCAAAACCTTCCTCAAGAAATTCTCTAAATTATGTTGAAAACCGCATCAAAATCCATCAGGTAGTTTAGAAATGCTAAGCGAATACACAATCAGACGCGGATAAGCGACTTTGTTTTGTACTACTTATAGATGTTCACGGTATCCATTGTTAATAACTATCAAAATGGTCTGGAGATGTACTTCTTTTCCACGGTGTTCTTGCAACTCCGCAGATTTTTGTGTTGCCGTAATCCTGTAATTCCCTTTTATGACTCCGATTATTTGTATTTGCTCCCTACTATCTAGTCCAGATGGTCGCCCAGTTCTTACCTTTTTGAGCAATGATTTGTTCTTTTCGAAGTTCTTAATGATCGTTAGAACCGTGTATCTACATCTATTGACAATTTTCAAAATTCCATTTTAGAATTTTTTTTTACTATGCAGGTCGTTGATGATGTGGCTTACTCCAAGTGCACTTCTTTCCTTGACTCGCCAATGCATGGAGTGTTTGTTTATGAATCTGTAAGCATGCGAAATAAAACATTAAAGCAAATACTAACTTTTATTTGAAGCAGAGTGTGTCCTGTGCCTAAACGTGGACCTCTATCGAACTTTTTCTACGTTATTTCTTAGTGTACCTTCAATACAAGTCACATGAAGCATTATTATACAATACAAGCACGCAAAGTGTTTTGTCAATGAATTGTTCCATAATTGTTTGTGTGGTGAAGTTTTAACATTTATTTCGTAGTTATAATTCTTCTGTGCGAATACTTCTGTACATCCTGTATATTGTCTTGTTGGCAAATGTGCTCTATAGAGCCCCGTATGAAACACATTCACAAGCTCCTATCGACGAGCATGTTACTCGAGTGATTCCCAGTAATTTTAACGACTGTAGCACATGTTTAAAAGTTTATCATCTCTTGAAACATACGCCCTAAATCAGAATTACCGAGATTTTTCACTGATTAAATCAGAGAAAAGCACTTGATTTTTTGGCTAAATTCTCTTTACTCGCTCACTTCACTTATTCAACAGTCACTTCAGTCAATTTAGCTCACGAATTAATGAAAAAATGCCCGTTTTCCTTCATTCATAGATTAAGTGAAATTTCCCACTGATTCATCAACCATTTAATTCGCTGTTTTCCAGTGATTTGTTTTGAATGATGGATCGGTTAAACAACGTGTATCAAATTAAATAATGCATAAACTAATAAAAACTCATAAACTATATTTTTTTAAATGTTAGTTTCTTCTTTTATAATACCATTTTTTGAGGCAACAAAAACATTCAGTCTTTCTTTAGGTTTTTACGCCTTCCATATCGTTTTCACTTAATCATCATGGCGGTCAGTGTGAAGGCTTAAACTGCATCAAATGTGGTAAAGTGAGTGCATTTATACGTACTATTTGTTTTAACATTTCTAATGTTACCAATTAAACTAAAACGAAAATAATAGGCATACAATTCAAAGCTACATATTTTCTTTAAATAATTATAATACATAGTATATTTTCTCTCCTGAAGTCAACGTTCAGTTGGTAGCGCTGTTGGTAAGATAATTAATTGTCTATGAGCTGGATGTTTTGGGTTCAAATCTCGGACCCCACAAAATATTTCTTACTTCGGTATGGAAATTACGTTGAACTGCAAAATATATACAGTGACTATCGGAAATCGTAATGACAATATTTAATTCACCGCACGCAATTGGCTGTAACTTATTCAATCAGTGAAATTGTTTCACTAAAACAACCGGTGGTTTTCCGCAGATTCTAAGTGGAGCAATTTTCACTGATTCGAGTAACTGAATTTCACTTTGAATTAGTGGCTTTGAATTAGTATCCACTGATACGAATTTTAAGTGTATAGGTTGTTAAATTCTTTAAATATTGCAGCCTATGTATTTATAAATGTTGTATGTAAAACATTTGGTAACTTTACAAATTCTTTAAAGAACATTATTAATAAATGTAAATAATTTCACCAAGCACGGCGGTAAATACAGATTACCGTAATCACATTTCTGAAAATATTATATTAGTTAAGATTGCCAATTCAAGTTTCGGAAACAATATTTACTTTTCTTCGATTTCTATGCATCGTACACAGTATTACTTTATTCCAATGCATAACTTGTTTGAGGCACGTTCTTTTACATAATTTTGGCAAACTGTGTAGAACTCTGAGAAGCATCTTGCAGATGAAGGCAACAGCAGAAGAAGAACAGAGTGTAATTAGGAAGCAGCATTTTGTGTATGGAAATGCGTGTATTACTATTACAATCGATGCAAGCTTTCCCAGGCTTTCATACGGGAATTTACAGAGTCCTACTAGGAGTTTTAAGAATGACTGAGTAAATGAAGATACTAAACAGTTTTATGGCATTCTAATGTTAATTCTGGTATAGTTTTAAATTTTTCTAGATAGTTTCGTGTTTTTTCTTTCGTTTCTATGTTTGAAAGCATTCATTGGTTAAAAAGGTTTTCTCTAAATAATATATCTACACGTATTTATAACGATGCATAAGTGCAGCTTCCTACATACATAGTTCAGAGTTTGCAGTAAAATAAACGTACTACAACGAACATCAATGTAGATTGTATTTTGAGAGTTTCTTCAAAAGGGTAAAAACAATTTTCTTTATATTATTTTAGTTCCTCTTCTGTGCTGAAATCTACGTTGCGATTTGCATTTTGTAGAGGCTTGTAATGAAACTCACGACTCTCTCGTTTCAGCTTATTCAGTGATACGACATTTCAAACGAAATTATATATTTACAAGTAAAAGAAATTTAGATACAACACAAAGAGATGCAAACCATGCACCACAGTGCACGCCATTTGATCGTGACAACTATGCAATTTTTGAAAACTATATGCAGGGAAAATATTGCAAAACTTCAAGGGCAAGTCATTCCTCGACACAATCGTGTTCAGTTATAGACAAACCCCGTAGGCAATGAGTTCTGCACAGCATCGCGGTTGTACATGCTAACAGCGTCAATTTTCAGGAATGTAATCAAACGAAAGAAAGCTGGCCTCTACGACAGTCTCGTTTATTCTAAACAAATTAACCTCGGTACAATTAATGAAGGACGTGCCATTGAAATGTACGAGGAGACACATTTAGTTCAGGTGAAAATGTGTGATTTGTTTGTGTTAAGCAGCAGCAAGTGGTTGTGGGATTGTAGGAGAAGACAGACTTTAGGGAATCAAGTGTTAAAAAAAAAAAATCTGTGAATAAATGTTCTAAATTTTTGTTGGTAGTTAATGGGATGATGACATATGCCATGCAGTGGCGAAAAACGGAAACTGAAATTGAGCAGGAAAAACGACAGTTAGGCCGACTTCCAGATCCAGGATTATCTTAGAACTGCAGACAGGAATAGGTTACGATTTTATCGTACTCTTGAATGCAGACTTCTTCGTGGGATGTATAGAACGTGACAGGAAATTGTAGGATGTAATATTACATCCCCTAATGCGTACATCGTACTACGAGTGTACAGTATATTGCCGGAAGTTGTAGATGGTAAGATCCCCCCCACGACTATTGTTGGATAAATTAATTTAATTTCAGACCGTACAGACAAATAACAAATGTAAAGAATCAGTAGAGCTGCATATAACTGTAAGTTTATCTATAGATGAATAGTTTAAGAGTTTATCTTACATTTTGTAAGCAGCTATCACTTTGGAACGATATACACATTCAAATATTTTTAGGGAGTTGATGCGTAGTAAATTTTTGTGAAAGTGTGTAATGTTCCACCACGCTGTTATTGCCGTATTTGTAATATTGCAGCCCCACAGTTAGGCGCCATATTTGCGGTGATGCCAGCGGCGCATTCGGAGGCCATATTTGTAATGATTCACGAGTCTGTGACGACGGCTGGAAATTACCACTCGGTTAGCTCAGCTGGTAGTAACATGAAACTCTGAAGGCGCCAATAAATATATATAAAGTCCAATGTTTGTTTATTACTCTGTACTGTTATTGATTAATCCAAGAAACAGTTCACGTATAATTGTCAGGTATGCAGAGTACAAACCGGTTTACAGGCGAACCAACAGAGAGCAGCGCCACAGTCGTTTAACTATTCATTTACGTCTCTAAAACTTGCCTCTCAAGAATAAAATATGAAGGCAGGAGGGACGTCCGTTCCCTCCTGGCACCCTACCGACCTCCCACACCGGCGGAAATAATTTAGTAGATTATTGTTCAGGATGATTCTAAAATCATGGGACAAACTTTGAGGGGTGGTAGAGCTCACTAAAACAAACAATTATTGTATAGGAATATATGGGCGGAAGTGACGCGTTGAGGCACAAACACAAATATAACGCATGACATGCAAAACATTGTTTATTTACAACGTCGCCGCTAAATGCCTTTTTACAGTAATTNGGTAGAGCTCACTAAAACAAACAATTATTGTATAGGAATATATGGGCGGAAGTGACGCATTGAGGCACAAACACAAATATAACGCATGACATGCAAAACATTGTTTATTTACAACGTCGCCGCTAAATGCCTTTTTACAGTAATTTTTATAATAATTGCTTAAAATTGCTACCACCGACAGTAATGCAAGCTTGGTTGTGTCGGTGGAGTGATTGGCGAACAGATTCAAACACGCCGGGTATTTCACGCACGCGTGCAGCCGCACAGGATAGTCGAACGACGAGGTCTTCAATGGAATCAACTGGAGTCTCGTAAATGAGGGCTTTCAAATGTCCCCATAGGAACAAATCGAGACTCAATAAAAAGGCACTTTGCGGCGACGTTGTAAATAAACAATGTGTTGCATGTCATGTGTTATACTTGTGTTTGTGCCTCAACGCGTCGCTTCTGCCCATATATTCCTATACAATAATTGTTTGTTTTAGTGAGCTCTACCAAGCCCTCAAAGCTTGTCCCATGATTTTAAAATCATCCTGTATGCCAAAAAAAAAAATGAAGTTAAAAGACTTGGCGGTCGCGGGTGCTTACCGGTGTGGAAGAAATTCGTCACGCACGATGCGTCTTCGACAGACACACGGAGTATTTATGCGGCGGGCCTATCGCCACCCCTCTCCAAAGATAAAGGCACGGCAGCCGACATCTGCCAGCAGCGCCATCCAAACTGCATCGTTGATAAAAATAATCAAACCATCTAGACCAAAACTGTCTACCTGCAGTTCGGAAAGCTTCTGCGTAGCCATCCGAACTGCGTCGTAGGTAAAAGATAATCAAACTTCTCGAACAAAACCTGAAAACGCAGTTTGGAAAAGCTTCTATCTCTAATGCTTGACGCGTAACAAAAAACTACGACTTTCGAAGAGGCAAACGGATGCCCGATAAACAAACTACTATGATAAACGAACTAACACGACTTTAATTTTGAACCAGATAACAATTTTACGATGCCTGGCAAAGCGAAAGAAAATGAACCACGTATCCCGAAAATAATTAATACTGCGTCATTACAAGTGTTTCGCGGTATGTCGCCGGCATGAATTTTTAATTGTTGATTACTCAGTAATCCCGTTTACGTCATGTACGTTAATCCAAAAAAACTTGGTTTACAATGGTAAAAATAGTGGGCAATTTAATGGTGACAAATATATTATTTTGACAGTTTGTGGCACTGTTTGACAGTACAAAATACTGTGCAGTTTTACATCACGCTTGTGTCAAATGTCAAATATAGCCCACAGTTTTACTTGTGTTATGTCATGGTCTACAAACATAACACTTATTACAATTGGCTACTAGTTCTGCTAACGTAAAACTGCAGAATAGTTTTTTTGTGATTATTGCTGGTGCTTCAAGTTTGTCGTAGGCCTACTGAAAATTAACATTTATAGTAAAATTTCAATTGAAATTAAGTTTCTCTAATTAACATTATTTTCTAACAAATAATTTAGATATTTTGTCATAAATGTAAGTTTCATTTTACAATTTTTTTTTTGTGGTCAGAAACGAAAATTGTTTACATTACTACTTTCATTGTTACCTCAGTGGCTCACATGATAAATTCTTTTCCAGCTACGTATATAAGGATTCAGAAAATTAAATAGTTAACTCTATTCAAGGTACTTTTCCAAATTGACATATTGTTGATTATTAACTGCTATTTTCATGATTGTTCAAGAGCGGGATTTGGTGGTTTATTGATAAGTGCACCAGCAAGTCCCACAGCATTGTATCTCAATCTCGAAAACACATGAACCGGGTTCGGGTACTCGCATACGAGAACTGTGGTGGATATTGTCGGTGGATAGATGTAGTTTTTAAAGTAACTCTCTGTTTCTCCATAATAATACCATGTCATTTTTATTTACGTGCTTCACTTGTTTTTCATAGGCAAAACTTACATTTTATCCGACTGATTGTAAACAAAGTTTGGTTTCGTTGTGTCACAATCGCACAAGTCATTTATTGTATTTTCCCAACGCCGTATATTAATGTAACTAGTTAGCTTTCACAGGCAATTAAAATATACTATTTTTAAAGGCACTGAATTTACTCAAAATACAAAAGATATTCGCCATGTTTACGTGTATATATTAGTTGATAAGTTTCTGTTCCTGCAATGTATGATTATGGCTGTTAAATTTTTAAGCGCAGGATTAAATGGAGACTATGATTACTCGTACCAAAAGTTGAGTTCCATAATTTATTTTACACGTTCTCACTTTCCTTACTTTTATTTTTATTTTTCTGCACTCCAATTTGAGATGAAAATAATTCTATGCCAGGGACATTCGTAGGATACGCGACACTTTGAGTACCACAGCAACAAGAGCAGTGGACTATTTCCAAGGTTCTAGTCCCTCCCCCCTGCTGACCGGCAGTCAACTTGGCAACGTCGCACTACCAGCGCGTCACAGCCGGGTCCTCTGTGAGGGGTGAGCGGCGAGATCCCAACATCCGCGGCCGCCTGGGCGCATTTAACTGGCGGCGAAGACGTACTCTTGTCCTCTGGGACTCCATTAATGTTACCGCCAAAACGCTGCAATAGCACTGTGCTCCAAGTGAAGGCTTGGCAAAAAGATGTAATCAAGGCCACATCTCCCTATTCAATTTCAGTTTCCGTTGTTCGTCAATGTAAGGAAAATGTGTATGAGTTTTTCCATATTTCCTCTTCAGTGAACTGAAAATGAAATCTGAAACTTGAAATTCGGTTCAAGGAAGTTAGTGAACAGATGTTGGAATTTTCCACCTCGAATTACAAATGTCTGACTAAGGATGCACGAGATATAGTTAGAGATACGGTTCTTCCAAATTTCAGTGTGACAACTTAACATCTTGATCTTTCTTTAGTTTGGTCGTATATTTTGGTTGGGAATACATTTTTAAGAGAGAAACATTAAGGGGAAATAATTTTTTTACGAGATAAGAATTTGTACTAAATTATTGTTTTCATTTTAAATTCCTGAACTTACCGCCAAAGAGAAATAAACACAGATCCACCACATTGCATTTTATTTCAAAGTGCGTTTTCACGTCTATGGAGTGTTGTCAGAAGGCACGCCAGTGGCCCATCCGTCGTCCGTCGAAAGTTAAAGTTTGAAAATTTTTTAATGGAAGGACGGATAGAAAAAAAGTTGCCCTGCGATTGGTTGAAGATCACGTGACCACCGGACGGACGGGCGACTGACGGATGCGACGGATGGTTGGGAGTCCAGCTTGAGTGTGTTGATAATGCCTAGTAAGAAATAGTTCTTATACAGTATATTATTATACCGAGTGCGCACGAATGCAGTGCGTTGTCCCTTCAGTGTAATTGTCTAGACTACATATTTTAAACTTTGTTTGCATGGCGGAGGAATATCCTGGAAGTAGAACTTTAGCAAGGTCTTCAGAAAAGTTCGAAGTATACATGAATGGACTATATGATCTACACGAAAACATCTGGAACTTTACAGAAACATAAACAGTATCATTAAAACGTAAGTATATAAAGTCAATATGCTATTCCCATCGATTAAATATAGATATTTAAAAAATTCCTGAGTTTTTCTTAGAAAAAACGGAGACAAAATTTCTTGAAAGCCGTTGGTATGATATTATTTTAAGGTATAAATAGAGCTGGTTTCCTTACATCACTGCAACAAAGAATACGTTGATAAAGTAAATGCAGAACTTATTAAAAACTGGGGTCGCGATGGCTGAGCGGTTAGCCTGCTCGCCTCCCACCAAGGCGAACAGGGTTCAATCCATGGCCGGACGATGCCGCTGGTCGGCGGGTTTTCTCGGGGATCTCCTGCTTCCCCCGCCTCTTCATTCCAGTGCTGCCTCATACTCACCTCGCTTCACCCTCATCGGCTCTCAAGACCACGATGTTAAGAGCCGCCCAAATCTCTTCACTCACTTACATCACTTATTAAAAACTAATACCGAAACCGTCAAAATTGTCAAAGACCTGCTTTCCAACTTTTAACTGATCTGTAGGGGCAGTGATATTTCGCGAAAAGATTTCGAGACAAGGTACAGTCCAAAGCACTGTAGGGTCGTCCAGCTTCTTTGATTTGCTAAAAAATGTTCTGGCCTGCGTTAACCGTTTGCGCACGAATCACGAATGTTCAGTGCCGGAGTTACTTAGTCCTGAGTGGCTTGGTCAAAGACGGACACGGCACCAGCAGCCAATGGAGGCATAACAACAGCTGAGGTGTGTATATAGTATTGAAGTCTACTGTGCGCTCCGATTTTTACGCGAAAAGTCACTGGCCCTACTGATCTGTTATTATTCCAAGTACCTGTCTACACGAGCACAGCTTTGTAATGATTGACGTAAGGCACGTAAATTTTTTTAGAGATTATCGTTTATCTCAGTTTGCTAGGATTCAACGTACTGTACACATGTCCGACAGTTTTCTTCCTTTATTGGCTGTCGTGCATGTATGAAGCTACTAACTCATTCCTCTGGGCCAATGAGGATTCTGTTATACTATAAGGCAGTACGTTCGTGATAGGTCTGCAAACAACTTAGCCGAGTCAAAATCTTGTTCATGCAATCACGAAAGAATAAACTAGTAACAGCGTTATAAAAAATATGTTGGCTCAAATAATTGTCGCGATCTTCCATCATCTCTAAAAAATATTTTTTTATCCACGCAGCAACGGGTTTTAAATTACGACTTCCAGGATTTTCACTATAGCTCTTTGTTCACAGGCAAAAAATAAAAAGAGGATATCTTATCTAAGACAGTAAACATTGTCGCACGTGCAGTTTAATTCTTGTGGAATTAACAAACACCGCGATAACATCACAGAACTGTCAACAGGGTCAGCTAATGTAATAATTAGAACCCTGGTAGTGAAAAACAGCGATTGTCTCCGTGACGTAGGGTTTGTTTACCGCCAGCCACGGACTGCCTTTCATTTACAGCCGATTGCTGTTCGAACCAGTAACGGAGTTGTTTTCACCCGTCGATCACCGAAGTGGTCCAGGGAGGGGAGTATGATGAAATTGGCGGGTGGCCGACGGCGGCCGAGGCGNCGGCGGCCGAGGCGCGGCGGAAACAGCCGAGCGGACGCCCGCCGTGCAGCTGATCCGAGCGCTGTCGCGCGCGCGCGTGTGTGTACGAAACGAACAGCTGTTGCGGGACATTGACGGGCGGCAAGTAGGCCAATTAGCGGCGACAGTGATACGAGCAGGGGCGGCGCGCGAGGAGGCAGCTGCGGCCATGGCCAGGATGCTGGTGCTACTAACCCGGTGAGTTCGCGACACGCGACTGATGCACGCGCCTGCTTCAAGGTCGAATAGTTTGACAACCCTCCACCCCTCCTACTAGCTTCTCCGGGCGCCTTCAACTCGTGTGACCTTCAAGCCGAAGGCTGACCTTTGGGTTGAAAGACTTTCCTTCCGTAGTAGATTTCCAGTAGTCATAGCCGTAGGGACACCAGAATCTTCGGAAAGATTTCCACGCATGATAGATTTCAATACCCTACGCACGGGCATATCAGCAGTTCTGTTGATTGTTGGCCACGTATTTTTGTCAGAAGACATTTTCTTACTTTATTGGCAAATCAGAATTAGATTACTCTGATAGTGTAAGTCTGTGATTCGCTGGCAGACGTGTAAAACTTACAACATCGTATCACGAAAGTGAATCTGTGCTATCTGAAATTCAACTAGTCGTGGAATCGTTTCGCTAAATTCGAGTGTCCCTAGTCGTAGAGACCTGCAAAATTCGCGTTATTATTTGGGGGCAGACTAAACTCCAAGATGCTGTATGCTCTTTTGTCTGTTGCCAGGACACTTCTAACCAATGGTAATGACTCTTAAGGTTGAGCAACCAATATCCACTAAAGCGATATTGCAGTTAAATGACACCGTATGATCGTCAATAACCAATGTAATCACGAATTGCTTTCAAATAGGCACAGTCTAACATGTTACCAAATGATAACGCGAATTTTGCTGGTCTCTAGTCGTAGGGAATGAATGTATTTAGTATTCTTAGAACAGTTATCCACGTGCAACCGTATGTTTCATTCAGCGAGCGAGTTAAACTTTTTCCAGCCGTATGTTTTATTCAGCGAGAGAGTTAAACTCTTTCCGGTGGAAAATTGGGTCGTAATGATGTTTGATTTAAGCCCCCAACTGCCCCAATTATAATTGATAAAATTATTGTTGTTGNGGGGGGGGGGGGGAGTTTTTTTTTATTGTGAACTCGAAACTGTTGGAGATTCGCGTTTTCCAGGAAAGTGGCTGTTATCTGTTAGCGGATATATATACACACACTGTTCACTGTAAAGCGAGCACTTCTGATGCCCTAGTTACTTTTTCCTTTCAGCCGTTTCTTATCCTTTAACAACCTTTTAAAATAAATATTGTCATGTAAGAAATGAACACAATGTGTATATTCCACCGCACTCGGAAGTTAACGTTGTGGCTAAAATATAATATATTTATTGACTAGTATTCCAAATGAGAGGGCTTTCAAAAGTGCTCACTTTACCGTGAATAGCCTATGCACACATACTAGCATACAGGTTATATCTAGGACCACTTGTTTTTCCGCGAAAATATTTCAGGACTACTTGTACTCCAAAACACTATAGCTCAGATCCACTTTCTTGATTGGACGTTTTTAACTGTCACGCATTGTGGGCGTCTGCCCGCGAATCACTGACACTCATTGTTGGAGTTATATCATTCTGGTTGGCCCAGTCAGGTAAGGAACTTGTATTGTTGCAAATAATAGTAATTGATATAGCAGGAAATATTAATTTTTTTATATACTTTAGGGGATTAATATAGTTTAATCGGTGTTTGGAACTTTGTGATAACAATGTATGTTTATTTTACATAATTTTCAATTTCCAAACTTTACAATTTCATATCAGGTTGTTTGACAATATCAGTAATCATCATAAGGTGATGCAACGCCTTTTCTTTTACTAGGAAGCTAAGGACACGTGGTTGGATGTTGTAATATGGTGCATGTACTGTAGGTCAGATGACAAGGGTCGCGCTGTGGCGACGTGATGAGTTACACGCCCGTGTTGCGAGGTGTGGGTGTATGTGTGCTATTTTTAGATACGACAACATCACGCGACGCCCTGATATTGCAGTTTTCAGTGGTGCAATAAAACTTTGAGAAGATGCTTACAGTACGCACGCCCGCACTCGTGCGAGACCATTAACGCAGTGAGAACCCACGATGGACGTTTGAGGAGTACACGCGAGTCGCGATTGCAACTCGAACCGGCAGCGCCCGCGATCTTCCTTTTCCATCATATTTAAAAATAACTTAAAACTACTAAGTTATTTCCGCCGGTGTGAGAGGAGTCATTCACCCAAGGCGCCGGGAGAGAGTTCATTTTCTCTTGCGTTTGTTTTCTCTACCGCCTTCGTAATATATATCCTCTCGATTCGAGTGTTTTCGACTGCAGAATAATCGATTTACTGTAATACTTATCTCGTTGCTGCTGTTTGCTGTGAAGTATTTTTCTTTTTGTCGCTGCTGTTTGCTGTGAAGTATTTTTCTTTTTGTCGCTGCTGTTGTTTGAACTGCATATTTTTGTGCGCCGCTGTTGTAACTGAAGTGCAAAGTATAATTAAATCCAGTTGAACTGTATTTCCGGCTCGTCTGCTTATTTTATTTCGGCGCCTTTAGAAACTTGAGTCTCAGTGCTCACTTCCGGCTGAGTTAGGCGAGCTGATGTCGACTGTGTCACACCTGACACGTCCCGTAACATTACAAACTGTCTTCCGACGAAGACACGTGGCCAATAACCAAAGGAAAAACTGCACGTATGCCATAGGTCATTGGAGTCTAGCCTTCGCGTAAATATTTTCACGCAAAACAGGTGGGCCCTATGTAGTTATAACCAAACTGCAGTGTTATGTGCCTCCAATCTGTGCATGGGTGCAATTGAGTACACCAAGGCTACGTAAAATTTTGCGCTACGCCGAAAACCTTAGTCATCTGTGACCACGTGTGCTTTCCAACCGTCACTTTCCATCTGAAGTTCTCTATTCGCGGTTTCTTCTCACTTTTTTTCAAAATAAAAAACCTTGAAAAATCACCCCATGCAAGACGTGTTTGGTTGTTTCCTAAATATAGCATGAATTACAAGCATGTTTTGCTTGTTTTATCCATTTTTTTGCTAAATTTCATTTTTTATTATAATGTATTGATAAATTATAATATTTAATGTATAATTAATACGAATCAAACCTGAGAGAAAATAAGTGGTTGGTAATGCCTAGTAGGAAATAGTTCTTACGCAAAGTGTTATTAAACAGAGTGCGCATGAACGCGATGTGTTGTCCCTTTGGTGTAATTTTCTAGACTTGGTTAAGAATTGTTTGCATGAGGCGGAAGGATGAACATAAAGTAGAACTTGGCTTAGCAGGGCTTCAGAAGCGTTGGAAGAAACCGTGAATGGACTTACAGGCATCAAGCTTCGTTGTCATAACGTGGGGACGATTCGTCTGAGTAATCATCACGCATTATTACTCCTCAGGAAGGAAAATCACTTTCGCTGGCAGAGAAATAATTTTTCTCACTCGAACCAGGGAAAACATTTTATGAGAGAGGGGATTTCCTGTCTCCTCTCCCCCCCCCTTTTTTTTTACATCGTTTTCCACACAATTTATTCGCACACTGGCTTTATTTAAGAAAGAAGAGAACCTGTTTCACGCATTTATGACCTACGCCATCTTAACAGATTTGGAAATGGGGTAGTTTCTTGGGCGAAATTGGGTTAGATCTGAGAGTATTCTGTCTGTAACTTCTGAATTGACCAGCAATAAATACATGATATTTACTGCTGGAGCCATAAAATATCATAGCCGTATACTTCGAACCTTATCTTAATGCCATAATTCATTCCGACGATAGGCTTGATCGTGGTTAGTAAAAGCCTGCTGTTAGTGAATTTCGAAATGGCAATCTTTCGACGGAGAGTTTCATTTGTTTCCTTCGAGCTGAGGCTGTATTAAATTAAGCAACAACGAGAATAATTTGTAATAGTTAGGGGCAGTGATATTTCGCGAAAAGATTTCGAGACAAGATACAGTCCAAAGCACTGTATGGTCGTCCAGCTTCTTTGATTTGCTAAAAAATGTTCTGGTCCGTGTTAACTCTTTGCGCACGAATCACGAAGGTTCGGTGTCGGAGTTACTTAGTCCTGAGTGGCTTGGCCAAAGACGGACACGGCACCAGCAGCCAATGGAGGTATAACAACAGCTGAAGTAGGTGTGTATATAGTATTGAAGTATACTGAGTGCTCCGATTTTTACGCGAAAAGTCACTGGCCCTAGTAATAGTATTAAGATAAAGTGATGTGTGGTTGGGAAAGAAAATCAACTGTAGAGGTGATTTCTTTAGTGAAATCAATAGTGCGAGAGTGAAGCCACCGAAACGCTAGTCATCAACGCGCTGAAAATAAACTTGTCATTTGTACTTCTTCGCTTGCTGTTTACTCTCAAAAAACGTCCTTCTTTCCGCAGTTCAAGAGTCTACGAAGCTCTCTTGTGTGTGGTTCCGCACTGTACTAGGCGTTAAGATTTTTTAAATTCACACTTGATAATGAGGTACTGTTTTAATTAGTTGTATCTAATCAGTTGTAATAATTATTATAGATTTAATTCGTCTGATTGCTTCAAAACAATTCAGGAAATTATTGGTATATTCTTACATCTTGCGGGGCCGCGGTGCTCTGGTGGTTTGAAACACTTGCCTCCCACCAAGGCGAACCGGGTTCGATTCCCGGTGGGGTCCCGGCGGGTCGCCCCCGAATTTTCGCAAGTGAGGATCGTGCCGGACGATGCCGCTGGTCGGCGGGTTTTTTCTCGGTGATCTCCCGTTTCCTCCGCCCTTTCATTCCGGCGCTGCTCCGTACTCACATTACTTCTCCCCCGTCGGCTCTCAAGACCTCGATGTTAAGACCCACCCAAATCTCTTCGCTCACCGAGAACATGAGACTGATTACACCCAAAGTTAATGCTCCGAATCCAACCTTCGTAATGCAGCTTATTGCACACCAAGTTATGGCACGAGGTTTCCTGAGTTCTAGTCCCGGGTAAGGTACGTGTATTTATAATCGTCTCATTACTCCTGCATGTGTTTCCGATCCCAACTCTAATGATATTGTTGGCAACGAGACGCCAAGTCCTACCTGCCATCTAAGCTTATAATAAATTCATTAAAAAGTATTTGCATCCTGTAGAGGAAGGTTGGCTCATTAGTAGGGGTAGTGATATTTCGCGAAAATATTTCGAGACAAGATACAGTCCATAACACTGTAGGGTCGTCCAGCTTCTTTGATTGGCTAAAAATATTCTGGCCCGTATTAACCGTTTGCACACGAATCACGAAGGTTCACTGTCGGAGTTACTTAGTCCTGAGTGGCTTGGTCAAAGACGGACACGGCACCAGCAGCCAAAGGAGGTATAACAACAGCTGAGGCGTGTATATAGTATTGAAGTCTACTGTGTGCTCCGATTTTTACGCGAAAAGTCACTGGCCCTACTCATTAGTAGTGACGGGATAATTTCGCGATTCCAATGACCGGCAGGGTAGACTACACAGTCCTGTGTACACTCGAGCCGCAGAGGTTTGTTCATCGACTGCTGCTCCACCGAGAAAGCCACTGTTACCTCACACCTGTCCGTATCAGATTCGCTACTCGTTTACTTGCAAGTTTGCTATTGACTCAGGGTCGTCCAAGGCGTGTCCGGTAATCTACTGATCCAATTGCCAAGGCGACTTCAATGTTCACATGTTTCACGTCCATCTTGTCCTGAAATGACCTCGTGAAATTTCCCTTTCCCTACTCATTAGACACCTGAAAAATGTTCAATGTCCTGCACGCTAGACTCTATAGTCGTATGCACAGATATGCCGATGTCAACTGTGCATTGGTTGTCTGCTGTCACAGCGGAAGGCGATGATTGGGCCACCGTTCTCCAGGAGGTGTCAAACGCCGTGTGGACCAATGACTAAAGTTATATAAACACATGTGTTTTGAATTCTAGCTAGTCCCAAAATGAATCCGCGAATTCGTCAGATCTCCGCTTATTAGTAAAACCAGTAACTTCGTGTTTGTTCCTTGCGAGGCGTCAGTAGGGTGTTCCAAACACCCGAGTTAGAAAGCAATGCTGTTGTTATCATACGTAAGATGGATCACGCCACGAAAGCATCTTTAGAAACGTCCCGTCGTCGCCGACGTGCGTCACACGGTATATAACGGAATGGGCCGAGGCGCGCGCTGCCCTGCCCAAACTTTCTTCGCCTCTGGTGGGCCGGCCGGCGGCAGCTTTCTCGTCAAACTGCTTTACATTCACAACGGCGACCGTGTTCGATATTACCTCATCTTCATGCCTCTCACACGGTTACCGGATTTCTGGACCCCTGAACCTGTCCGCTGTGTACTTCCACCGCCCGGCCGGGTGATTCCAACATTCCAACGCCTGTTTGTCGTCTTCGTCGGCCCGGGACGGAATCTCACTTCTTTCGGATTTTTTTTTCCTTGTGAAACTAGCAGATTACTTTCTGTGCGTTAACCCCCCTCCCCTCCCCCTCCATTTTACATTCTTTTTATATTTCATCCCTGTTCATAAAATTGGAGAGTGGAAAAGTTTGGGCTGCTCTTAACATAGCGGCGCCGGAATGCAATGGCGGGGGAAACGGGAGTTCCCCGAGAAAACCTGCCGAGCAGAGGCATCGTCCGGCATAATTCCCACATGCGAAAATCAGGGAGCGACCCCGCCAGGAATTGAACCTTGGTNCCCCCCCCCCCTCATCCATATTAGGCTTCGATTGGTTTTTACGCATTAGCGTGTGCACAGTAAATAATCTAATTTTGGTGACTACTTACGCGAAATAATTGCAAATATTACAATAAAATTTCGCAATATGTGCGAGACGTGTTTTTACAAATAGTTTTTTTTTTACCATAGCAGTGTCACAGAATACTCAATAATACAGAGGTTAAATAGTTGCTTATTCCACAAACTCCAGCCGCACTGGCCAGAGACATGTCGGATCGCCGTTCGCCAGTCAGAGCCTGGCAACTTACTCGCCAGCCCGGCAGCCCAGCCAATAGGAAACATTTCACAAAACGCGGTAGCCAATCGGAAACAAGACCCGCTCCTAAAGCATCGTGCAGGCAGCAGGCAGAGAATGGGCACGTCCACATAAATGAAACTGCCACGCCATTTCGTCTCTATGTACTTATTTACTCTGTGGCCGGCAGAAGGCTACAAAACGGACGGAAAAGTAGATCCTAAGCAGAATTTTTGAAGTGCTCAATTAACCGTAAACAGCCTATAACCCCTTGTGTCGGACCACAGATATAGTACAGAGTGACTATAAAGTCCCTGTTCATTTGTGGGGAACCGCTAACATACCTTGTTTTTGTGTTAGGTGTTGAAAATGTTCGCCATTGAAGATAGGATGGCCTGAGAGAACTAACGTACGATGCAGTGCGAGCTGATGTCGCGCGAAGATTTAGGGAACCTGGCCCCACAAATGTGACCATTCGCCATCTTGTCAACAAATACAATCGCACAGGGAGTGTTAAGGACGAAGGGCGTTCAGGCAGGCCATCTGTTCCTGAAGACACCGGGCAGCGGATTCAGGAAGCCATTGAACGAAGCCCTCGTGCACCGACTCTGCGTCTCAGTCGTAAGCTTGATGCTCCGCAATCCACTGCGTGGAAGATTTTACACTCCCCGTGCGATTGGGTTTGTTGACAAGATGGCGGGATGGTCACATTTGTAAGGTCAGGTTTCCTAAATCTCCGCGCGACATCAGCTCGCACTGCTTCGTACGCTAGTCCTCTCAGGCCATCCTATCTTCAATGGCGAACATTTTCATTACCTAAAACAAAAACGAGGTATATTAGCGGTTTCCCAGAAATGGACAGGAGCTTTATAATCATCCTGTATTTATATTCAGCGACGCAACCCTGACACGCGATTAAACGACGCGAAGGTTTGCGTATGAACCTGGTCGAATCACGTGATTGGAAGAGACGGCAGGCAGGCATTGGCACAACTGGCCAGCAGCAATCACAGCAGCCCGAGGCCAGCGTTCGTTAATTCAAGTCCCGGCTCCATTGCGTCCATTCAGCGCCTTCGTTGCCGCGGCGGCCTGCCGGTTATTGCCAGCAAAGCAGACAGTTACGAGTCCTATCCGTGTGTTTTATGCACCGAGGTACGGTTTATTCTGCTCAGGTTTGGGAAGATCAATGCTTTTAGTGTGGCAACTAAAATTTTTCGCCTCTAGGAAAACGCTAGTGTCGCGTGTGTACCGGATTTTCTCTATTTTCTACGTTAAAAAAACAAAATAATTGCATTACTCTTAAGTAAAATATAAAATAACTACGTAATTAAGTAAAATCTTTCTCTTCTGTTATTATTATATTATTTTAATTAAAAGTGATATATTTGGAACGCTGCGCATCTAGCGGCGGAAATTTTACCTATGCCAAAGTCACCCATAGCAAAACTCGTTTCGTTCCTAACCTGAAAAAAAATAACATTAACCAAGGCTAGAGGGATTCATCATCCGCGGAAAATTTGTGCTTCGGTTTGACTGTGGACAACGAAAAACTTACGTGTGTGCACGTCGTCGTATTGTGAACATACCACTTCAGGTTTAAACATTTGTATAAGCCGTTCGCTGTAATTTTGTCCACTTCTGAAAGCTCTGCTTATGATCTACTTTTCTGTCTATTGCGTGTCCTTCCGCCATTGCCATGGGCCCGAACACTTTATTTACGTGGTGATGAAGCTGAACTATGAGATTTCTATGAATTTAAATACGTTAATAATTTGCTGCTTCGTACTCTTATGAGCATAAAACAAACATAAATAAAATAAAATAAATTCACTGTCTAAAAATTTAAACGCTACACTTTTAATATGACGTAAAGTCACGGAACTTCTTGCATAGCTGCCATCTTTAGTGGGAGAATGCCTCTATGCGTGATTGTCAAAATAATTACAGTTAATAGAAGGGAATGTCTTCAGAGGTTTGCTTGAAAGCACCCATACGCGAAATAGGAGGGCCCGATACAACTTGGCGCAAACATTCACGTAGAAATTTTAATTTGAATACAGTTGTTGAAAATGGCGTTTCCGGTTATGTTAAAGGATTTCAAAAATTATTTTGCAATGTGTCAGACGTCTTGAAAATTTCATTTGGGGATATCCTGGAGCGTGCAGGCTTCTTTTCGCACGTAAGCAAGTTGTAAGCAGGTGTAACAGTTTCTGTTAAACGCATGTTTTTCAAACATACTGTAGCGCAACGCACAGGTCAGGTAGGCGGGCAGGAACTGCTAAATTCAGGTTATTGTTTAAAAACACAATAGACTGCAAATATTTCTGTCGTTTGTATATTTTTATTGGGCCATAATATTCGTGACATTTGTACGCATGAGCTTAAAAAAAAAAAGTAAAGACGCCATGTTGGAATAAAAAATGTTACCAATAGAGACACCAGATTTTTGCCGAAAGATTAAATGACCAAAACAATTTAGCTCATATCAACGTTTTTAAAGGCTGTCCACGATAAAATGAGCACTTTTGATATGAACCTTAGAAAAAAAAAGTCACCGCCCCTAGCTGCATATTATATTTAAACATGCGCACTGCGTGACATGCGCCCAGTAAAGTTGGTAACGATGGAGGGAAAGTAGTTCCATGTCTTAAATTTTAATTTAAAGTGTTTAGGTAACCGTTTGTGGTAAATTTAATTATTTCTTTCGCTTTGTTTTTTTAATGCATAAAATTATAAAAATTAGCAGATTTGTAAAATATTTACTTTCGTTGTAATTTCGCAGTTTCGCTTGACCAACGCATGAATAAAGTGACGAGTCCCACATCAGTGTTAATTTTACATAACGCGGAAGAATACACACAGTTCATACAAGTAGATCTACAGCAGGGCTTTTAAAAAGTGCTCAGTTTACCGTGGACAGGATTTATAGGATTACTTTAACTGAGAAGTGTTTTAGGTGTCCATCCACAAGAAGGAGCTGCCAATGGAGTAATGCACGTGAATGCACAATGTGCAGATTATTAAAAAGTAGTACACCTACACACTAACAAAATTGTCAGAAAAGTACGATTTGTATTTCATACGTAAGAAGGCGACATATCTTTTGCAACACTGGAAAGTATTTTTTCTAGAATTTACTTATTTAAATGCTAATGTTTAAAAAAAATCAGTTAATAGGAGTTTATTTTTAATGAAAATTTAAACGTATTTCCATTTTGGTTACTTAAGAAATAAAATAAAACCCCGTTCGTCAAGCGAGACCACCATAATCTCTACTCTGGGTTTTGTATTAAAAATTAGTGAATATGTTTACAAATATTTATAAGAATAGATTTTATGCAGTTCCATTTCAGGCACGGGAGTTTTCATTCTATATTTATAACTGAAGTTATTGCAAATGTTTTTTAACATTGGTGTCAATAATTTTTACATATGCCGATTACCCTCATTTACGAAGGCTTACTAGCAAAACGTGCTTTCTGAAGCATTTAAATTTGAAAAACTAATAACTTTTGGTTGAAACTAGACTTTTACTGGCCGTTTTTTAAAAACATTTATATAAATATACTATAGCTAGGGGCAGTAATATTTCGCGAAAAGATTTCGAGACAAGATACAGTCCAAAGCACTGTAGGGTCGTTCATCTTCTTTGATTGGCTAAAAGATGTTCTGGCCCGTGTTAACCGTTTGCGCACGAATCAAGAAGGTTCAGTGTCGGAGTTACTTAGTCCCGAGTGGCTTGGTCAAAGACGGACACGGCACCAGCAGCCAATGGAGGTATAACAACAGCTGAGGTGCGTATACAGTATTGAAGTCTACTGTGTGCTCCGATTTTTACGCGAAAGGCCCTAACTATAGTAAAGCATTCTTCTTCCATGCACAACACGAAACATTTTTTTTTTCTCGCAATGTTGGTAGCGTGTACTACTTTTGACGAGTTCTGCGTAGTGTACAGTCGGGTGCAGCGCTTTGTAGGAAGCCACTTTCCTTCTAGCTTAAGTATCCGATAGTAACGTGATTCTGAATGGCGCAGTCGAGAAAGAACACTTCTTCCCGCAAAGGTAGCGCACAGGTACGAAAGGAAAGCTGCAGACACGCGCCTAAGACATTGCAATCAGCACACGCGGTAATATTTCCTCGAACATTGCAGCTCCCTAATCACAAGGATCAAGGGGCCTCCCTAGTTACAATTTTTTTTTGTTTTACGTTTCAAGGTCACGCAAGAAAGCATTGCGACGGCGATGTTCCGTTTCCTCGGAATTTTAAGCGGCGACTGTAGGATTTTTAAAACGGAAATCCGTTCAGAAAAGATACAGCAGTGTCGCCATAGTTTCAAACGCAGTTTTACAGAACTACCAAATTTATGTTTCAATAGCCGCGTAAATTTTCCAATAAAACGTCGACTTTCATTTCTGTCCTGAAAAGTGTGAGTGAGTGAGGAGATTTGGGCGGCTCTTGACAGCGAGGTCTTGAGAGCCGATGAGGGTGATTGAGGCGAGAATAGAGCAGTGGCCCGACCGGGGATTGAACCCTTTTCGCCTTTGTGGGAGGCGATCAGGCTGACCGCTCGGCCACCGCGGGTCCCGTGTCCTGAAAAAAAAAGATTTACATTGAAATATTCCATAGTTTTATAAAAAAAATGAGAATGTACACAACTGCTGACAGTGGGATCCGTATGACGACTAGGCAGGGTCCTTAATGTTTTCAAAATTATGAAACTGGTTGTCCGCGTATGTCGGGACAAGCTCTGTCGTTTCTGGCTTCGATTAACACTGGTGGTGTAATACTTCCTGCATGGATTTTAGTTCAAAGTGCGAAATGAACTATGGTCGCTGTAGTGAACTGAACGTGATGTAACGTGTCATAGGTCACACTCGTGCGGCGAAGAGATCAACGGTTCGATTCCGTCTCCACGGAGACTCATTTTTTTAAGACCGCCAAATAAAGCTTGTCGAGTAAGTTTTTTAGAACTTTATATTTTATTGACTCAGTGAAGCAGTTTTGCAGAAAGTTTTGTGTGATGAAGTAATTGTTAGTCATTGGAACGTATAAATTTAGAAGCAGCTTCGTGTTCGCCTGCATATAGCCCTACTTGTAATTTTAAAGCAAAACAAAAATTAAACCACAACATGCGCGTGAGACTTTACATGGCGTTTTCAACCCAGGCGTACATAAAAGTACATTAAATTAAGTTTTATTTTGCAAAACAAAAATACCGTTATTAATAAGTTCATCGTTAACAACTATTTGGTTCAATTTGAAATTAGCCAATATAAACGCAGTTTGGAGCCTACTGTACTAAAGAGCTCGAGTTATCTTCAGTTTTTTCGTGCTGAACCGTGTGAAATGAATTCCGAAGTTTAATTTTAAAGTAGGCCACGAAAATAAGACTTAGATATGTAGCTGGTTTACTCAGTTTTTCCATGGCGAAGTTCCGAGTCATCCGATTAAAAATATTAAAATGCTCGAACCAAGGAGATATACATCCCCTTGGCTAGCGAGTGGAAGAATCTTCCACAGTAAAAGCATTTTGCACTTTCGCAAAAACGTGCCAGTGTATTGTTTAGTGGCTACAAGAAAAGAGTTTTCAGTTTTACAAACTACAGTATTACCGTCGGCCATTGTCTTGTAACGGCACAACTGCTGTTATTGAAAAAGCGATGGTGGCACAAAGTTACGAAGAGTGTACTGTGTTTTGCGAAAGTTTGCGATGTTGCAAAACTTTTCCACTCCATTCACTGAAAAATTGTAACTGCTTAGAGCAAAAATTTAACTCGACAAATTTACGGCACTATTTATTTGTGACCAGTACGCGCCGATAGCCCCTAATAATAATAATAATAATAATAGCATACGGAGGATGCACCCTAAACGGCGTGGGTAACGCCCATAGCGTGTGATTACTGAAGTGGCTGTCGTCCCACGTAGTGAGAACTATGGCTGAGCGGCGACGGAGTGCGTGTGTGGAAGAAAAGGGAGTACCCTGAAGAAATCCCACCGTCCAAAAGCAGCGTCCACCACGTTACCCACATGCGATAATCTGCGGGAATGAAACCCGCGTCGCCTTGGCGGGAGATCGGCGAGTTGACAGCACACTTGCCGAGGCTTCGCCTCACGGTTACTGGAAATGCATCTACAGCTCTTCGCTTTCTTTCATGTTTATTAATTTAATTTAAGAATAATGATTTATTTTTTTGAACATAAATTACGACAAATTACCCGTTTGATAGACGAATAAGAAAAACTTTCAACGCAAACTAGTTCATTTGACAAAACAAAGCTTTTTTTTTTTAAGTAAAAAGCAAACGAATTTATATTGGAAAATAAAACTAAGTTTATAAGACTAGCGTTTTTTTTTTTTAGCACAACGATTTGAGGACAGATGACGTACCCCCAACGTGATTGGGAGAAGGTATAGGCTTTCACGGTTAATAAAGCACTTTTGAAAGCCCTGCTTAAGATCTACTTTTCTCCCCATTTTGTATCCTCCTGCCATATGTAAGATTAACATTGCCATTGACCACCTTACTATATTCATGCGTCATCAGGAGAAACCGTGAAATTTTTTAATGGAAGTAAAATGTGTTAATAATATGCAAAGCTGCTCTTGTGAGTATAAAACAAGAAACTCTATCTTCATTAGTCGTAAAATTGAACGTTACACACTCAATATAACGTCAAGGCATGGAACTATTTTTTTTTGTAAGTCGCTGCCAACTTGATTGTGAGCTCGCGTGTGAGTGCGTGCTGCGGCATCTATGCAGTTATGGGCAGTGATTTCTTTCAAAGGTTGATTGCAGAAGTGCTCTCTTTACCGGGAACAACCTTTAAGTGGCGCGTGGCCGGTTGGGAACCCGCCTCAGCATGGGTTTCCCCGCCCACGGAGTCTTCTGGAAGACGCGACGTAAACATTGAGCAGCAGGGGTCGGTGATCTGAGGTGAGGATAATGGGCGGCCGCTATCTGCTGACCCTGGAACCCGCACGTATCTACCGCCTTATCTCTGCCAGTGCTACGCCTCTTGAATATCATCGCCCACCAATAGCCTGCCTCTTTTGCGGTTTCCAAGCAACCTGGTTGAAACGCCCGAACACCAACACAAATATTGACTCTTGCGGCGATTTACTGCAAGAGAATCACTCAGGGGAAAGTTCCGAAGTTCGAAGTCTACCAGTTGTGGGTATTGCAACCTAAACTTTCTACCGTATTTTATTACTACCGCTGGGGCCGCGATGGTGTAGTGGTCAGACTACTCACCTCCCACCTAGGCGAACCGGGTTCGATTCCCGGCGGGGTCGCTCCCGGATTTTCGCATGTGGGAATCGTGCCGGGCGATGCCGGTGGGTTTTCACGGGGATCTCCCGTTTCCCCCGCCCTTGCATTCCGGCGCTGCTTCATACTCACCTCGTCGGCTCTCAAGACCTCGATGTTAAGAGCCGCCTAAATCTCTCCACTCTAATAAAATGTTACCTGCTACCGCTCTTGCTGAATCCGATGAGATTTTAGGCCAACTGCACATTCAGCAAGTAGAAAACCATCTGACCACGCCATTATGCGAAATATTGAAATTGAACATTGTTGGCGAGAAATATAATGTAATGTTATTCAGATGTAATCTCTGAGCAAAATTAAGAAATCGGATGGTCAGCAAGCGATATCTGTGGTGTCATATGAACTTAAGTTGCTATCTGGCGAATTTTGAGACATTTGTTTTACTCCATAGCCTGCTGCTTTTAAAGCGTACCACAAACAGTATCCGTTGTCAATATAACTCTTTTCGTAGGAACTGTGTATAGTCTATTCGCGGTTTCTTCACACTTTTTGAATCAAACCTTTGAAAAATCACCCCAAGTGTGACGTGTTTAGTTATTTCCTAAATATGCCATGCAGGTCTATCACAAGCGTTTTATACCTCTGATAACATGAAAGTATCTTATTTATCGTTAAATTGAAGTTTTGCTGTGCTTTATTTACAAATTATAGTTCATTTATAACAAATATAAAGAAAAAACGGTGAGAAAACTTGTGTGTTGGTAGCGCCTAGTGAGCAATAGTTCTCGTGCAAAACATTGTTACAACTGAG
Source organism: Clitarchus hookeri (assembly GCA_002778355.1). Taxonomy (NCBI): domain Eukaryota; kingdom Metazoa; phylum Arthropoda; class Insecta; order Phasmatodea; family Phasmatidae; genus Clitarchus; species Clitarchus hookeri. The sequence goes on along the minus strand of NQII01000284.1, from coordinate 213,195 downwards.
CGCGCGCGAATTCGGTGCGTTGTCCTTTGATGTAATTTTATCGACTCAAATAAGCGTAGTTTGCACGACGCGGAGGAATATCCAGGAAGTAAAACTTTAGCAGGGCTTCAGAAAAGTGTGAAGTAACCGTGAATGGATTATAGTAACCTAACCTAACGCTAATCAGGATTCGAAGATCCAGGTACTGGAAAGGAACACATTCAGGAACGTCATCAGCATTTGCCTGTAGTTGGCGTGGGAAACAAAGGAACAATCTGTCTCAACGCAGTTGGTTGTGGTCAACCGTAAAATCACTGGAGTTCTCCTACTCAGTCGCCTCGAGGCGTTGACCGCGATTGCTCCCACGCGAGCTGTGTGGCACCAGCTTTCACTTAGAGCGGTTTACAGTAACCAGCAATGTCTCTTACGTCAGCCTGCGCTTGTCTCTTGTTCGCCTGGACTGTTTTTCGTCTTCGGTTCGAACCCACGCCAGGAAAATTTCAGAACAGTATTCTCACGTTGGTATCATTGTCGGGCACTTGCGTGGACGATAGAAGTGTGCAACGAACGAGTCTGATCAGTTTTATACAATTCCTTGAGTCGGGACACGAATTCGCAGTATTTTTAAGCGAGTTCAAACACTCGGAAAAGGGTACGATTTTGGTCGCTCAAACTGCAGTTGATTATTCGAGTACTCGAAATCTCAGCCCGTCCAAATTACCATGAATACGGCGAATTAGCGGGCTATCGAGTTTCTGGTCTTTCTCCTAAACTTCAGCAGTGTTGTCAGATAGCGTCGACTTCATGTTTCACCATTCATCATTATATTGATTATGTATAGACATATACAGACCATAATTAATATGTATGATAATATTTCTTTTCATCAATTTTCTTGAAAAGGGATTAAAGAAAATTGCATGGTTCGTGTCAAGTTCTTCACTTTCGTCACACAGATACACAGACTACACAGACTGGCATATATTATGTGAAATACCTTTATGGAGGATACCCAAGATATCTTTGTCGTTTAAGTAAATGAGTAGAAAAAGAGCGAGAGAAAAAGATTTGGGTGGCGCTGAAGAGTTGGAGTCATCAGTGCCAATGAGTGTAAAATGAGTTGGAAAATGAGCAGCGATGAAATGGAATGGCGGGGGAAACCAGAGTGCACCGAGAAAAAAACACCTGCACAAGTCAGCCCGCCATATTAACCAAATGCAAACATTTCCAGGACGACTCCGCAAGGAGTCAAACCCTGTTTACCGTGATGCGAGAGTAGTCTGACCGCTACACCACCGCGGCCCCTATTTGCATACAAGAACGTTTGTTTCGCGAAAGCTGCCGTGTATTGGGATTGAGTTTGCGTGCCGTGGCAAAATCGCGCCAGTAAGCAGTATATGAACTTTATAAACAAAGAGTGGGTTTTAAAAGTGTCGTGTCTCGCTCGTAGAGGGAATATGAAATAGAGTGCGCATGCCACCATAGCAATAGCCACTCTGCGTCTTCCAAAACTGGGCTGCTGTTCTGGCAACAGCAGTATCAAAACAAACGTTGATAGGGTTTTTGAGGCTAGAACACTGTAAATACTTTGAAATGTTTGTACATCGTACACTTTCTCCAACTTCGTTTCGATACAACTAGTATACATATTGTTACAAGACGCCAGGGGCGTGTCCGAGTTCGTGAGGGATGGAGGTCTTGATAAAATAAAAGCACTCAATTATTATTTTTTATTTATTTAAATTTACAACATTTAACGACCTATCACCACCATTACAACGTTCCCTGCACCCCGAGTCACGCTGAGTGACCCGGGGGGGATGCCGATGACCAGAACATTCTTACATATTCTTCATATAATAGGATGGGTATGTTGAGCATGCAAACATAAACAAACACGTTGATCACTGCTCTGCTGGCCATGTGACGCTGACAGTATATTACCGATGGGTGATTCAATGTCGGGTATACGCACATATAGAAAATCGGTCTACCTCATCTTTATTCTATGGCCACGCTCCGTCAAGTCCGCGTAAATGCTCTATGGATGGACTACCACGAGATTTGGATGTTCGGTCCAACGTTTCTGTTGAAACTGTCTATGACTTGAATTAATATTTATTATCTCTTTGGAAGCTTGGGTTGTTATACTTACCTATGTGTCGTGATAAATAAAGTGTTCTTTGTTTAGAAGCGTCAGAAGCCCTCGCCTATTTCTTTAGAGTAATATTTTCTGCCAAAATATCCTTAGACTAGAAGTTCTAGAAATAACATTTGTGGCGACCGTGACAGNCTTTAGAGTAATATTTTCTGCCAAAATATCCTTAGACTAGAAGTTCTAGAAATAACATTTGTGGCGACCGTGACAGGACCCGGTGATGGCAGAAATCAAAGACGGCGTAGAAGTAACTTCTTACAAAGAACGTCGAATATTGCGAGCGGTTTTCACGAAAGAAGCCAACGTTTTACAAGATCTATCGAAGAAAGAATCTAAAAACTGAGGNGAATATTGCGAGCGGTTTTCACGAAAGAAGCCAACGTTTTACAAGATCTATCGAAGAAAGAATCTAAAAACTGAGGCATGTGCTAGTTTAAACTCTTTGAGTTCAAAATTTGAAAACCCCTTAACATCAGATGAAGAAATTAAGTCTGCACTTTTTGGCAATCCAGACTCCACTGACGAATGCCTGACTAAAGAGATAGANCATGTGCTAGATTAAACTCTTTGAGTTCAAAATTTGAAAAACCCTTAACATCAGATGAAGAAATTAAGTCTGCACTTTTTGGCAATCCAGACTCCACTGACGAATGCCTGACTAAAGAGATAGAAACGTCTTGTGAGTACGAATTTAGATTTTTGCATTTGAAAGAAAAGGTAATTGAATTTAGTAATAGCCAAGTAGCCGATGACACCAGAAGTGTCGTTAATTATGAAACAGGAACTAAAGTTACGACGAAGTTACCCGAAATATCGAACAAATTTGACGGGAATCTCGGGAGTTGGATCGGATTCTGGACTCAATTCTCGAGGATTCACGAATCCGATAAGTAAGAGGTAGAAGACAAGTTCGAAGTACTGTTACGCTCACTTAAGATAGACACACCCCCTAGAAAACTCGTTGAAGGATTTCCTTCTTCCAGAGATAATTACGCACAAGCAGTAGATTTATAAAAACGCTTTGGACGAGAACATATGCTCATAGAGTATTATGTGTGACAATTGTTGTCTCTAGTCCTCTGCAAAGAGAAAAGCTCTGTTGCTTGTCTATATGACAAACAAGAAGCTTCGGTAGAGATGGCATCCGCTGCCATAGAAGAAGCAGTAGAGATGGCATCCGCTGCCATAGAAGAAGCGGTAGAGATGGCACCCGCTGCCATAGAAGAAGCGGTAGAGATGGCACACGCTGCCATAGAAGAAGCGGTAGAGATGGCACACGCTGCCATAGAAGAAGCGGTAGAGATGGCACACGCTGCCATAGAAGAAGCGGTAGAGATGGCACACGCTGCCATAGAAGAAGCGGTAGAGATGGCACCCGCTGCCATAGAAGAAGCGGTAGAGATGGCACACGCTGCCGTAGAAGAAGCGGTAGAGATGGCACACGCAGCCAAAGAAGAAGCGGTAGAGATGGCACACGCTGCCAAAGAAGAAGCAATAGAGATGGCACATGCTGCCAAAGAAGAAGCGGTAGAGATGGCACACGCTGCCGTAGAAGAAGCGGTAGAGATGGCACTTGCTGCCATAGAAGAAGCGGTAGAGATGGCACATGCTGCCAAAGAAGAAGCGGTAGAGATGGCACATGCTGCCAAAGAAGAAGCGGTAGAGATGGCACACGCTGCCATAGAAGAAGCGGTAGAGATGGCACTTGCTGCCATAGAAGAAGCGGTAGAGATGGCACATGCTGCCAAAGAAGAAGCGGTAGAGATGGCACACGCTGCCATAGAAGAAGCGGTAGAGATGGCACTTGCTGCCATAGAAGAAGCGGTAGAGATGGCACATGCTGCCAAAGAAGAAGCGGTAGAGATGGCACATGCTGCCAAAGAAGAAGCGGTAGAGATGGCACACGCTGCCATAGAAGAAGCGGTAGAGATGGCACTTGCTGCCATAGAAGAAGCGGTAGAGATGGCACATGCTGCCAAAGAAGAAGCGGTAGAGATGGCACATGCTGCCAAAGAAGAAGCGGTAGAGATGGCACACGCTGCCATAGAAGAAGCGGTAGAGATGGCACTTGCTGCCATAGAAGAAGCGGTAGAGATGGCACATGCTGCCAAAGAAGAAGCGGTAGAGATGGCACATGCTGCCAAAGAAGAAGCGGTAGAGATGGCACACGCTGCCATAGAAGAAGCGGTAGAGATGGCACTTGCTGCCATAGAAGAAGCGGTAGAGATGGCACATGCTGCCAAAGAAGAAGCGGTAGAGATGGCACATGCTGCCAAAGAAGAAGCGGTAGAGATGGCACACGCTGCCATAGAAGAAGCGGTAGAGATGGCACTTGCTGCCATAGAAGAAGCGGTAGAGATGGCACATGCTGCCAAAGAAGAAGCGGTAGAGATGGCACATGCTGCCAAAGAAGAAGCGGTAGAGATGGCACACGCTGCCATAGAAGAAGCGGTAGAGATGGCACTTGCTGCCATAGAAGAAGCGGTAGAGATGGCACATGCTGCCATAGAAGAAGCGGTAGAGATGGCACACGCTGCCATAGAAGAAGCGGTAGAGATGGCACATGCTGCCAAAGAAGAAGCGGTAGAGATGGCACACACTGCCATAGAAGAAGCGGTAGAGATGGCACATGCTGCCAAAGAAGAAGCGGTAGAGATGGCACACACTGCCATAGAAGAAGCGGTAGAGATGGCACCCACCACCGAAGAAGAATCTGTCTTTGAAAATGAGACTTTACAAATGGAACCTGCTCCTGGAAAAAAGACTGTTGAAGCGGTTCCAGCCCTCAAAAAAGAGGCGATCGAAGCTGTGCCAGCCATGGAGAAGGAAGCAGTCAAAATGGTGCCCGCCCCAGAAAATGTGGCTGTCGAAATGAGGTTCGCTACTGAAAAAGTCATCAATTAAATTATGCCCATTGCAGAAATCGAAGCGGCTGTAATAAGGCATACCATGGAAGATGAAGCTAGTGAAGCAAAGCCGACCATGGAGGATTAACCAAGGTGAAGACAGCCACAGGAGAACTAGTTCGCCCCGTGCAGCGACTGTATCTTCTAGAGACGAGCCGTGAGGCTCCTCCAGTGGTCTTGGCTTTTGAAAACCAGGAACGTCAGCCCAAACCCATAAGCGACCCACATGATCCAGGAAACGAAACTTTCCCGACGAAAGAAACAAGTTCTTCTCAACATAAGAAGACTAGAAGCGGACGTCTAGTGAAGAAACCTCAAGATTGCGATATGTGATTAGTTTGCAATTTCACTTTAATTGCAAAGGTGGGAGAATGTTGAAACTGTCTATGACGTGAATTAATATTTATTATCTCTTTGGAAGCTTGGGTTGTTATACTTACCTAGGTGTCGTGATAAATAAAGTGTTTTTTGTTTAGAAGCGTAAGAAGCCCTCGCCTATTTCTTTAGAGTAATTTTATTCTGCCAAAATATCCTTAGACTAGAAGTTCTAGAAATAACAGTTTCTATCGAGCTAAGTTCAAAACTAGTGAGCGAATCCATTTTTTTTTTGCGTCAAATTAACAAGCTAGTGAACTTGAGACTTTGTACATCTCGAGTGGAAGAAGCTGATTCGTGACTTTTTTGGACTATGCTTCCACCGACGACCGCATATTTCAATTTTTCTTCCTAAGCTTTTCATCGTTGAACTTTGAATAGTTTAAGGACCACATATTTGCTTTATGGTGGTCCTTGACGTCATGGTTTCCCAAAGCTGTATCAATTTACTTTTGTACATTACACTCATAGTGATATTATCCAGTATACTTTATTCAGGCGACTATTTATTTACAGAGAGCTTTGTCTGTTATTACCGCGGTAATTGAAAGTAAATCTACAGTTATTGGGCATTCAAAAATCATTAACGTTGATATTTTGCTGTTAGCTGCCTGAAGAGGATTTAGCGTCAAACATTCAAGGTTACTGTAAATGACAGGAAGCTAAGTCGGGTAAAGTATTGCAGTGTTAAGAAATAAAATCGAAACCTGAAGTTATTGGAAATGTTTATTTCCTTTCTTTTTATTGCAATTCCCTATCATAGAATTATGCAGGAGCTCACCACCCTTAAAAAAAATACCTGCAGCTCTAGGCAGCGGTCTAAGCCAAGATATACCCCTTCCATCGACGTTAACCAAATTTAATCAGTAATATGCCATTCATCAGCTGAAATCAGCACAGCTTTGAACTGTAGCTATGTTGTCCTGGTTACGTCAACAAATATAATCTGTGATAGCGTGAAGTTAACGTAGCTCTCATGTGTAGGCTGAGTGAGTGGGTGATGAGATTTGGGAGGCTCTTAACATCGAGGTCTTGAGAGCCGATGAGGGTGAAGCGAGGTGAGTATGGAGCAGCGCCGGAATGAAGGTGCCGGGGGGGGTGGGGGGACTGGAGAACCCCGAGAAAATCCGCCGACCAGCTGCATCATCTTCCGGTACGATTCCCACATGCGAAAATCAGGGAGCGACCCCGCCAGGAATCGAACCCGGTTTGCCTAGGTGAGAGGCGAGTAGTCTAACCACTACACCACCGCGGCCCCATATATGTAGGCTGAAAACTGAGAATTCCTCATGTGACATTTTTTAGGGGCTGCTGTTGCTCCCCCTGTGGTAAAGGATATCTTTATATAATAATTTTAGCCTTTGGGGAAAGAAATGAAACCAAAGAGTATTTAAACATTTTGATGAAAATGCACTTCGGTAATAGCTTTAGAACCTTCAAATTTAGGCTGTGTTCAGCTACAGTCATATGAACCAATTATGACCTAGACTAGTAAGACGGTTTTACAAATCGTTTACCCACAGAACAATTTTACCGTTTTTCTTTTTACGCAAATAAAATTAACAAAACCAAATAAAAAATATTAAACAAGAGAAGCTGAAAAACATTTTCTCAACTTATTTGAGAATATTATTAGTAGAAATTAATGTGCAGAATTTCAGGGACAGCCAAGGGTTAAAAATGTGCTAAAATATTCTTATGTTCAACAATTTAAAAAATACAGAAACGTATCTGCATAGATATCGTGAAGTAGTTCGCGGAAGTTTTTCAATGTAAAATATTTCGTTTCTCAGAGTTCGCATTAATTTTATTTTAAAAAAATGTGATTTTAACACGTGGCTGTAAAATATGCAAGGTTTCTGTTTTTTTTTTTTCCATGCGAGGGGAAATATGCCAACATGTTCTGTTGGAATATAAAATAATGGAATGTTAGCTATATTGATGTGTCGAGACAACTGTGAACACGCTATCACTAAAGATGAGGTAGACCGCTTATTCGTCTTCTGCGCATCTACTCAACATTGACCTACCCAAAAGAAACACAGCTGTCAAAGTCACATGATTAACAATGATGAAAGTGTTTGTGTTCATATCTCAATTTTTAAACGACAAGCACTATTATATAAATGAAATACTTTTAGTAATTTGGATTTCAACAAGCTGCATTACACATTGGCATGTTTTATACTTCATCTAACCAATGTCCTTGTATACTAAACAGTGTTCTAACCTCAAAGTCAATCCACGCCGTTTTTGCTAGTCGTGTCGGCAGAAAAGCAGTTCAATGTTGGGACACGGAGACTGGTTGTGCGCAGCCAGCAAGATCACTCTACCTCATCTTTAGTCTATGGTGCGTACAGACGACGGGGAAATATTACAGCTTCCCGGAAGACGTCACAGAACAAAGTCTGAGAGGGAAGACGAGGCTGGACCGTGAACGGCAGATAACCTTCGTAGCGGGGTTGTGACCTCACACTGCAGCGACACAAACCGGAACGAGGGAGGCGTGTTCCGTTTCAGCACGTCTCTGACGTTTGTCGGTACGCTTACCTAAAGGACTTTTATCGGTAAAGTAAGCACTTTTGTAATAAACCATTGCAAAATGTAACTGCCCCTTCCTGCATACGTTTGGACTAGCACACTTACTGGCGTGCGCCCAGTTAAGTTGGTAAGGAGAGAAAATAGTCCCATGTATAAACGTTTAATTAAAATGGTTATGTAAACATATGTGAATATTGAAATAATTAATTTCTGTTTTTACGTTTTTTTTTAATCGCACAAGAGATTTAAAATGAGCTAATTTGTAAAGTATTTACTTTTCTAATAATTTCACAATTTCACTTGACCGACGCATGAATAAAGTAGTGAGGCCCATGGCCATGTTAATTGCACATATGGTGGAAGAATTCACAACGTGCTTACAAGTAGACATTAAGCAGGGCTTTCGAAAGTGCTCATTTTACAGCTAACAGCCTATACTTATGTGTAACGCCTTAAGAGGAATACGCACTAAAAAATTTTCCGCGAAATCTTTGTTAACATGAATAGGCGTATCTCGGTAAATAAATGTTTTGGAAGTACGACTTTTTGCCAGAAAAGGTTTTAAAAAAAAAAAAATATATATATATGGCCCTATTTTTTTTTTTTTTTATTTTTNTATCATATTGAGTGTATTCATTAAGGAAAAAAGATCGTGAAAATTGTTAAATATCGCATTTTGAAAGATCGCCAGTGCAATTTCCTTTAGCGGGAAAATAAAAGTACGAGTTCGCGCAGCTGCATACGGCCTCCGTTTTTTTTTATAGTAAACCAGTAAATGTGCGCTTAAAATACTTGTCTACGAAAGAGAAAACACTTCAGACTAGCCGTGTATGATACTGTGAAGGTCTTAATAAAAATAAAAGAAGTAATTCAATAACTATATTTATTCTCACTGCTACAAACAGTTTAACATCTGTTATTTACCAGTATCAGCGTCCTATTAACACTGATTATTTTTATTGAGCGCAATATTTAATTACTGTCTCCAATTCAATTAAAGTCTTTATCACAGTTTTCACTCTTGCTAATTTCCTTTAAACTACTACAATTATTTCCACACGTTTAGTTAGAACTGTCTATTTATATCGTCCCGAAAGTCTTTTCACTCACGCACCCAGTCCACAGTTCCGCACACAAGCTCGCCGACGCACTCTCACAGATCGCTGCAGTCGTCCCTCGACCAACTGTCGTTTTAGGTCGCACGAGACGCCAAACTCTCGGCTCTTAATCACCCTCTCCTCAGAGGCCCGCATGTGGTATATATACTTGAGATGGGTGCCGTCTAGAACGTTCTCGGCAATCCAAGTTGTTCTGGGAAAGGTAGTGGTGATGACGGAGAATTTCCTGCGTGATAAATGGAGAAATATGAGCTTCTCAGGGTCAGCGAGGTGCGAGCTGCGATAAGTTTATCGGCGCGTGCGGCGGCGTCCTTTATGATAGGCCGCTCGCCGCGTCTAACGTTACAAACTTGACTTCCAGCGGTCGGTGCCTTCCCGCGCGAAGGAAACACAGGACGGCGACATGCATCAATACTTTCAAGACATCACGCGCATGGAAATATTATTTTAATGCCCTTCAAAGTGACCGAAAACTGCTTCTTCAGACTGCTGTTTCTCAAAATATAAAAACCGGATTTATGCTACGATAAAGTAGTGCATCGGACTTTGCTACAGTGTCGCGTCCAATAAAATGACAGGGTCATCGCTTTAAGTCCCATAGTTACAGCGGTACGACGGCAAAACTGCACGCGAGTTCACAACTTTGCACGTAGAGGCGATATCGCCGTACATGCGCCGGCCGGCGTCGTCCGTATAGCTTCATTGATTTTTGCCTCACACACAAACACACCCCTCACTAGGCGGCAGCCTGAAGTACAGTGGAGTAAAGACATTGGGCGGCTCTTGTTGACGATGTCTTGAGAGCCGATGAGGGTGAAGGGAGGTGAGTATGGAGCAGCGCCGAAATGGAAGGGCGGAGGAAAAGGAAGATACCCGAGAAAACCCTCCGACCAGCGGCATGGCCCGGCACGATTCCCACTTGCGAAAATCCGGAAGCGACCCCGCCGGGAATCGAACCTTGGTGGGAGGCGATCACTCTAGACGCTACAACACCGCGGCCCCGTGTTTACGCAATGGAAAATTTCAGTAATCGTTTAGCCTCTGTCACACTATCAAATTTCCGCCTTCAAATATATTTGACGATAAATTTCGAGGATGACTGGGGTCATGGATAAACATGACAGCGCTTATGTTTCGGTGACGTCATAACCTTCCAACATTAGTTAACAAACTTTATGTTTAAAGCCATTTGACGGAAAAATTTGACATTTTGGCAGGGGTATTAAGGACCTTGCACAATAGAAAACTTTTAGTATTTGATTTTACATCACCTTTCCTTTGACGAAAGTAGAAGGAAATGACCGGTTCACGCGAACTGGATGCGGACGAGCTGGCGGCCATCTGCACTATCAGCACCTCGTCAGCGGCGGTAATCTTGGATTTCCCTTTTTTCCCTCCGACATTTTTTTTTCCTCCTGCTTTATTATTCCACCTCGGCACTTCACGCTCTTGCATTCCGATTCGTTTTCTCCCGTCCTTGCATTCAGATTCTTTTTCTCGCGCTCTGCCATTCCTTCCTCCCATCCGTTCTATAACTCGGGTTTTTTTCCTCATATTCCTTCCAGTCTCAGTTATTTTCTCTCGTCCCCCAAACCTCTCTTGCTTTTCGCGCCCTCCATCACCGTCGACGTCGTCTGCAGTAGGAGGCCAACATTGATTCCCGCATCCGCCACCAGAGTATGTGAAGTTCTACAGTTGTCAGTAGGAGCGCTGGTATCGGCGTGGTAATTTTGTGCATGTAAGTTGGTTCACTCGTCGCCAGCAGAGACGCGCTAGCATCGGGGAGGTGAGTTCAAATGGTGGCCGCCAGGAGCACTGGGAATTTTTTTTTAATGTGTTTCCGAACTCAAAGTGCAGGAGGCGTGCGGGATCGTTCCAGCACCCCTTAGGTAGCCAGTCCAGCATCTTGACCACATGACCACCATTTCATGTGAAGTGTTAGGAGATGAAACGGCGTATGTAAGAGCATCGGCTTACGTACTCGCCAGACAATAAACTTTTAATCGCGAAAAAGGATCGTTATTGCACGGTTATCAGAAGAAATACTCGCACCGGCCTACACACTCTCCAGACAATAAACTCATCGCTTAAAAGAACAGCAGGCACCGTGTGCGCGCACATTAACATGCACTTATTAAGTGTGTAATATATATATATATATATATATATATATATATATATACACATGTATATACA
>NQII01000284.1:191761-201797 GCA_002778355.1 Clitarchus hookeri | reverse complement strand
GCTCGCGTGGTTATAGTAACAAACTTATAGGGAGAAATAACGGTATTTGTTAGTAGACAGACACTGATCATAAATACAGAACAGAGCACTAACGATGTCATTTTTTGGCGCTAGAATCGCTCTTTTACATAACCACTGGTCGTCATTTATATTTCTTTGTAGATCTGGGTAAACGATAGCAATCAGTTCCGTACCACTCTGCACCAAATACTAAAATCCCCGGTAGTGACACACAACCCTCGGCATGTGTTTCTAACCGCCCATCTCCAATTTTTAATAGTGTATCAGCATAATGTCCTGTATCAACGTCATTGTAGAGGTGCACTCTCATATTTGTCATCAAGCTGAATTTCTTAACATTTGCCCATAAGCTTGACGACTTGAGACAGGCTTTGATTTCATCTGCAGGTGTGCCCCTCTAAATCACCGGTAGAGTTTGGCGGAAGTCACCAGCCAGTAATACAACCATTCCTCCCATAATGTCTATATTGTTTCGTATATCTTGTAGAGTTCGGTTGAGGGCCTCTATCGCTTTTTTGTGTGACATTGTGCTTTCGTCCCACACTAACAACTTACATTGACGCAGCATTGTACCCCAAGCGCTATTTTTACTTTAAAAAANTGTGTGACATTGTGCTTTCGTCCCACACTAACAACTTACATTGACGCAGCATTGTACCCCAAGCGCTATTTTTACTTAAAAAAATTCCTGAGAGAATGAGATATTTTTTTGGGATAAAAAGTAGCCTATGTCACTTCCCGGCCCTCCAACTATCTCTGTGCAAAAAATCACGCCGATCTGTTGCTCCGTTGCGACGTGAAAGGACAAACAAACAAACACACTTTCGCATTTATAATATTAGTAAGGGTGTGTGTGTGTGTGTGTGTATGTGTGTGAAAATTTGGGCAGGTCGCATCTCTACATAAAATATATATGCATGCATACAGAGCCAATTTCACGGTAACGTACATGTGTCAAAAAGTGTAAATATACCGCGAATAGACAGTAGGTACTGCCACATCATGGGAACCACCATGTCATTTCATTTCTGTGTATTTATCTATTCTGTGATAACGGACACGTCCACGGAACATAAACTGGATGTTTCCGACCTGATGTTACAAATGTTGGGAGGCGATTCCTTCTGCAAAATGAGACGGAAAACGTAATAGGACCTTAGGCCTAAGGCTATTCTTAAGAAAGGCACGCCCTCTGAAAGCACGATGTTTAAACAAGACTTCTTTTGCTCACTTGAACATGATTACTAATAAATATCCCGTCGACAAAAATCTGTTAAAGCCAATGGTGAACGATAACAAGAGGACACCATGTTACTAGTGACAGGGGGATGATATTACTAACTAATAAGCATCCGTTTAACACCTTTGTTAAAAAAATTACGTTGAAATTCGCTGTCAGATGTCACGTATTTTCGGAAATGGGTTAATATATTCTTTTTTAAAACATCGTGCTTTCGGGGCGCGTACCTTCTTTAAATAATCGCTTTAGGCCACATGCCGTGTTACGTTTTTTAGTTTCATTTTGCATGAATAATTACCTCGTAAAGTTTGTAACATTTGGTCGGAAACAAGGAAACTACCTGTATACACTGAGTGGCCTTTTGGCTACTATCTTCTATGCTTTGTTGCGATACCAAGATCTCGATAAGCTGTTGTGGGGCAATTTGGCGGAGTTTAGTCGTTTTTGTGCATTGTAATCGTGAATAAATTTGGTTTGAACTATTTTTCTTGCCTGTTCCATAACAGCAGCAACGTTGTATTATATCAATATCGTGGTATTTTGTGCCAGCTATAATTCATTTTTAGCATCAAACTTTTTCATATGCGATTCTTGTTGAGTGAAATACCTAAAAGCAAGAAAGTAACTATCTCTGATTTTATGTGAAACGTTTTAACAGTATTAAATTAATCTGTACAAGTACTGCAAAGTTAGGTTTAACCATCTACTACTAATAATACTTTGCCCCAACATCGATTTGCGTTTCACGACAAAAGATGCGATCACCTGTCGATTATGGCGCACGATCTAAGTGTGAGTTAGCTGTCTCGCTGCCACGAGAGGCGATCACAGAGCTCTCGTGTCGAACAAGGAACTATTTCTAAAAACGCGAAGACATTCTCGAATGGCTTAATTTCCTCTGTGTACAGTATTTTCATTTCATTTAACTGCTTCGATACCACAGTGTGACTAAAGACTCTTGGGATATACAGCCAGATTGAACAACGTATACATATAATAGAGGTAAAAAATTAAAAACAAACAACACAATACAACACACATGAAATACAAGAAAATTATAAACTAAATTTAACTAAATTCTAGCTTATCACACTTTTATTTTAAAAGAAACTTTAATTTCCTTAATATTATAAATACTCTGTTTATCAAATAATTTTTGCACAGATTTCACAATTTTTTTTTTAAATTTGGAATTTTTATTTTTTTTTATTATATATTTTGGTAGGCCTAAGATATTAAAAATTTGTAGACCAAAGTAATGGAGGACTTTTTATATTCGATGAAAAAGAGCAACGATTATTTGAAAATGCAGTCAACAAGTTATTTATCCGCCCTCGCCGAGGCTGTTGCCGTCTGCTCATGCTATTGCAGTGAGGGTTGGGCAATTTCGCGGCTCCTTATCGCGGCCCGATGCCGGGTGTCGAAAGGTTTCCAGCCCTGCATTGCGTATGCTTGCTGTTGACGTGATGTGGCATCTGAGATAACCGCCGGACTTTCAAAATGATTTGTTGCCATGCTGACTGAAGAAATTCGTGTTTACAGCGAACTCCATAGTTCACTACAACTAATTTGTTAATTTTTCCTGTTTATTTTTCTTCCTGTATTTTTCTTTACTAGTGAAATACAAATTCTGCAGTCAATTTTCGCAACTGAATGTACAGTTATGTATTGAGATAAAAAAAAACACTTTTAAGCCTGTGCCAAAATTCCGTCGAATACGAGAATTATTGCACACACGACATTTAAAATGGGAATGGCGATTTTTTTAAATTTGCATAGAATGGAAAACTACAGTTAACGTTACAGGAATATAAATTATTTTGGTATCGCTATTCAGTATATGAATTGTAAATATTTCGTTTAGTCAAACTGGTCTCCGACTGTCCACATCGTTAAAGAATTGACAAGATTTTTTGCCATGGAGGTTTACAATGGTCTCTGGGTGCAGTTACTACTGTTTGAAAAGTGAGACTTAGTCAAACGATCGCGTACGGATTACTGCCACGTTGTGTACTGGCGTACTGCACGAGTAAGAAATAAGCCGAAAAAGCTCAGAATAACCTTTGTAACGGGAGATAGCATGTTTAAACTTTGCTTATTATCTTATCAAATAATCCCGTCTTGGTTTTTCTGTGATTTATTTTGCGGAACTTTGTGATAAACGTGTCGCTGCTTCACCAATGAACCACATCTTGATAACAAGTTCACGATGAGCGGCGTATCCTCTGGTAAGGACGGAAAACGCCCAAGCTGCAAACATAACGACATAACTGCGTATTTATGTCACAATATCGATTTTGGCAAATTCTTTAGGTTAAACTAGCGCTGTAAAACGGTGACGAACACCTGCTATTGTGCATACTTATGTCTGAATAGAGCGTAGTAAATAGATTATCATAAATAATATTTGAATCTGGTAAAATGTTAAAAAAAAAAAAAAAAAAAGGACGCAAAACCGTTATCTGGCATCGCCCTTTCTTGTTTCATCTATATTGGCTTCCAAAAAACATATAATCTTCTTTCGACGTTTCACCTATCCATTAATGCCCCTCGCTTATTTTTTTAAGTACCATTTCTGCACTCTTCACAATTGCACAGTCGAAAGCCTAGCACATGGAAGCCGGTAGAGACGATTCGCGTTATTTTCCGCGGCAAGTTGTATTCTAAGCACGTGTAAATTGCAGTGCGTTTTTCATTGGACTGTACTTCATTTGAAGCGCTCTGAATAAATTCGCATCAGTGAATATAACACGTCGTAATTGTGCGCCCGAATCATGTGCAGTCTTGTCAGAAGGGGAACCAGGACGGCAGCCAGTGAAGTAACAGCACCGCCTCCAGTATTCACAGACTTGTCAAACGTCAAACTATATGTCGAAGGATAACGTGGATTTTTCCGTTCCCTAGCGATGAGGTATTCGTTGAGCATGCGAGTGTCGCCCTTATAGAAGGCTTTATCTGCGGTTTCTTCACACTTTTTTTTTTTTAACTAAACCTTTGATGAAAAATCACTCCATGTATGTCGTGTTTGGTAGTTTCCTGCATATATCGTGTATCATAAGCGTGTTACACATGTGTTAACATCAAAAAAAATTTTTTTTTAAATTAAACTTTTACTTGTATTTTATCTATAAATTATAATAGTTTATATTTATAATAAATACAGATAAAAATAGGGAGAAAATAGGTGTGTTGGTAATGGCTATTAAGAAATAGTTCTTATGTAAAATAATATTACACTGAGAGCGGACGAATACGGTGTGCTGGCCATTTGGTGAAATTTTACAGACTTGGTTAAGCTTTGTTTGCATGAGGCGGAGTAATATTCTGGAAGTATAACTTTATCAGGGCTTTAGAAAAGTCGAGAGTAACCCCGAATGAATTATAGCAGACAATAACTCCGGGAGGGATAGGGGTGGAATGTCTGTAATAACCCGTATTTCATTCTCATTACTTTAGTAACTTACTGTTTCAATTGGCCATTAAATAAAACACGTGGCGATTTTTTCGCGGTTAGTTTAGAGCTTTTAAAGCACCTGATTAATTAATTTTCATATCATCGGGAATATCGAGCGAGGTGATGCAGTGGTAAGCCCCTGGACTCGTATCCGTCAGGATCCGGGTTCGATTCTCGGGCCAGCCAACCTGATTTCCGTTTCCCAGAGTTTCCGAAAAAAAATCTGACGAATGCTGGGATTGTTCCTTGTTGCGTGCAATGGCCGATTGCTTCCCCGCTCCTGCTTCTCTGAGCAACTTGCTCCGTCTCTATGTCCTCGCTGTCGACGAGACTAAGCCCAACTTGCCTACCTACCTACCTACATTTCGCCGTGAAAATTTTCGTCATGTGTAAAATTTACGTTGGCTGTTATTAATTCGCCTAATATCTGCCAGTGCCAAATTTTGAACTTAAAAAAATGCCAATTCTTTCTCTTATAAGGGAGAAAGACAAAAAAAATAATAACTGACAAATAAAAAAAAAAATTCTTAAGATGTGTAATTATTTTTCCCTAAATTGGTACCAACATTATAGCTGGAAATTCAGTCGGTACTTACGTTGAGGTATAATTTCATGCAGTCACTGGAAGGGATTTTATTTTCCTAAAGGTTGGTTGCGAAAGTTGTCAAGTAACTGAACGAGATATGTATTTATTACATAAACTAAGTCGTTCGTAAATACGCTGCATTTTGTGGAAAAAAGACTGAAAAGCGTTTATCTGGCCAGTTGCTCAACGGGAGTTGAAGTTTGCTCTGGGTGCGAGCGTCGTATCTGAGAAGTGACGAAACACGGGGAGTTTTCGTAAGCAAGAAGACGGGAGATAAAAAAAAGAGAGACGTCGGGGGTAAGGCTTGACGTGCCGGAAGAGTGCAGCGTTTCAAAAACACGAAAACAAGACCTTTGCACTGCGCTTGGTTGTAACTGTCACCTACCCTTGAACCACACTGCACGTAGGCCGTTATCGCGCGTCAGCTGGAGAAACAACGTGACAATATCGGCTATAAGGAGAGACTGCGGATGCAGTTACAGCAGTGTCCGCCTAATATCGTGCCAAGATGCCCGAGGCAGCCTACATTCAGTTAGACACCAGTCGGTAAGTAGAATCCCTTTCCAACCGGCGACCCACGCAATAGCTACTGGCCACAACGGATATAGCCTATTCGCAGTATCTTTACTTTCTTTTTATAACTAAAACTTTAAAAATCACCCTATGTATGACGTGTTTGGTTATTTCCTGAATATGTAATGTATCTCTAGCGTTTTGTACTTATGTTAACATAAAAGTATCAAATTTTTGGTTAAATTTAAATTTTACTTGTAATGTATTTATAGACTATAATATTTCATTTAAAATTATTGTGGGAAAAAAATAGGGAGGAAATAGGTGTGTTGGTAATGACTTGTAAGAAATAGTTCTCATGCAAACTATTACTAAACTGTGCGCACGAATGCGGTGTGTTGTCCCTTTGGTGTTATTTTCTAGACTTGCTTGAGCTTTGCATAGTCTGCAAGTATAACTATTAGCAGGGCTTCAGAAAAATGTGAAGTGTAACCGTGAATGAACTATACTCCTCTTCGATCGCATGTTAGGATACAACAGGTATAATCTATTCCCGGTAACTTCACACTTTCCTGAAGCCCTGCTAAAGTTCTACTTCCAGGATATTCCNGCAACAGGTATAATCTATTCCCGGTAACTTCACACTTTCCTGAAGCCCTGCTAAAGTTCTACTTCCAGGATATTCCTCCGCCTCGTGCAAACTAAGCTTAACTAAGTATACAGAAAATTACACCAAAGGACAACGCACCGCATTCGTGCGCACTCAGTTGTAATGATATTTTGCGTAAGAACTATTTCTTACTAGACGCTACCAACACANCGCACCGCATTCGTGCGCACTCAGTTGTAATGATATTTTGCGTAAGAACTATTTCTTACTAGACGCTACCAACACATATGTTTTATCACTGTTTTATTCATATTTATTAACAATGAAATATTTTTATTTATAAATAAAATATAGGCAATACTTCAATTTAATGAAAAATGGGATACTTTTGTATTAACAGGGGNTTATAAATAAAATATAGGCAATACTTCAATTTAATGAAAAATGGGATACTTTTGTATTAACAGGGGTATAAAACGTATGTGAAAAGTAACATATTTAGGAAATAACTAAACAAGTCGTACATGGGGTGATTTTTCAAAGGTTTGTTTAAAAAAGTGTGAAGAAACCGTGAATAGACTATAACTTCAACATTGGTTGCGAAACATGTATCAGTAGTGGGCGCAAAGCAACAGTTACAAGGCAGGGAGTTAAATAGGCCTACGACTTCACAGTACGTACTTGTATAGGTCAGTTGCNCGCAAAGCAACAGTTACAAGGCAGGGAGTTAAATAGGCCTACGACTTCACAGTACGTACTTGTATAGGTCAGTTGCGTACACATGATTTCTGAAGTGAGCACTTTGCGCAATAAGAAAACCACCTTTCCTCAAAGTAAAATAGATTTTAATTTCAAGTGCACGCTAAAAAAAAAAAAAACTTATTGCAGTTGTTTATTTCAATTTTCAAAACATAATTTGTATTTAATTTTCTATAATTTGTTTACATTTATTTTTATATTATTTTTAAGGGGGTTTACAGCCCCCCTCCCCATTCACCCTTGCGTACACCCAGCTTAAGGTAGAAGTATAATTACTTCCATGGGGCACGGCACCCTACTGTATAACACACACAAAACATTGAAAAGTAGTACACACACACTCACTACCAACCACGTGAAAGGATTTGAGAATTTTTATTATTAACTTTATTTCTTAAGTATTATTGACGCCCTCCGATAGTGTTAACAAGAGCAAATAGTAAAAATGAACCTGTGTTTGGTATTGAGCGTTCATAAGCAAGATTGTTTCTGGGCGAAATAAGTATAGAGGTCATTAAAAAGGAACTTTGTACTTTTCTCCATTCCTTTGAGGAAAATTCGTAGGAAAGCCCTAACAATAAATTTTTTTTTTAACCATTTCTCTATTTTTTTTTTCTATTCAGCGGTCATATTTAAATAAAGTAATGGTGTTGGCCAACGTTTTGCTAAATCCAGTTTACGATATAATATTAAATAACATGTGGAAATGTCCCGTTATATTGCCACTCTAGTGCGAAGAACAAATACTCTTTATGTTGTTTTTTTATATTTTTTTTTATAAAAACTAGATAGAAAGGTTCAGACAATTATATACATGTTATGAATATCGCAATTAACTTACCCCATTTACTTAAATACAAAACGGAAAAATCTGACACACGCGCGACACCAGTGCATTCTGGCGACGAAAATGTTTAGTTGCCAAAGTAAAAGCATTGAGCTTCCCAACATAGTTTTAATATTTTAGCTGTGTATTCCATATCTTGAAGAAGCTATGCAACCGATTATAGCTTTGTATACGGGTAGTATATGACAATAACCGAATTTCCCAGGTTTAATTCATTAATTGTAAACAACAAGCAATATCAATTTATTGCGAGAGTTTGTGTCGAGAGAATTTTGTTTTCTAGTTATTGAAATAAATTCGTAAACTATAATTAACTCTTGTATTTAATTAAGACCTCCATTCCTTAGCGAACCTGGTTTATCCCACTGACTTTGAGAAAAGTGTAACTATTGTGGAATTCTACAGCATTTGCGTTTAAAAAAAACGACTGAAATTACATTTTTTCGAGCTGATAAAACATGTGGCTTTACTTATTTTCAATTTGAGACTTTTGGCAGATGGGAAACCGCTTACATTAACCTAAACTCGCACATACAAATTGCACATATCCATCACTTAACTTGCGATACTGTGATAGTTCTCAAAAATGTACTTCTGTTTGTAATAAAGCTGTGTAACTATTTTCGCCCCCCCCCCTCTCCCGGTCCAAAACAATTGAGTTTGAACAAGAAGTTCCTGCAGTAATTTATTATTCGTACATTTTTCAGCTGTGTGGGAATACAAACGTTCCAAGAACACACGGTAGTGTTGTTACAACTGACGAAAGAGAATCCTCAATACGTTCTGGGAAGCTATGGATTCTCTTTGGCGCATCGGAATATCTTCTCGGCTCGCAACCAGACACTACAATTGCATTTTTAATTTTTTAAACTTCGCACAGAAATGTTTTTTTCAGATCAGTGTTAAGAAATGAAACGCTAGATTTTTACTTTTGGCCAAATATGTATCTTTTTTTGAAAGAAAACATTTTAACAACTTAGGTAAAAAAAAAAAAGGAATTAAAAACCATAATTTGTGCGGAAGTATTTAGGCAGTCTAAATGTTTTAAGGTTACATTTTAGTAATATTAATAAATTATTTATCATATGAACACGTTTTGAAACTACGCGTACTGACCACAAGATTATACGACGTGTTATTAAAAATCACCAGCAGGTTACTCCTGGCGAAAATATAAGACGAAAATTTACGTATCACCTTTCTTTGAAGTTATTATTAAGGTGAGCTATGCGCCCTCAAAAATCGAGTTTTAGAATTATTTTCGTTACACATATTAGGAACTACTTGAGTTTAAGCAACAAATCGGCGAGTAGTGTTTTACAGAACGGAGGTTTTCCGCCTGTGGAAATGCGGTTGGTAGTATCTTCCCGATTCATCAGTAAAATAGGGGTTGCCAACCTGTGTTTCGCTACGAATCAGCACCCCTATTTTTCCTAACAAGAGGGGTGATATTACCCACCGTATTTTCACAGGTGTAAGATCTCCATTCTACAAAACACTATTCACCGATTTGCTGCTTAATTTCAAGTAGTTCGTGATGTTTGTTACAAAAATAATTTCAAACCTCGATTTTTATTGTGCATTAACTCCCTTGATAATCACTTTAAGAGAAAGTGCTACAAGTATTTTCGTCAGGAATAACCTGCAGGAGTGTGTCGGCGATTTTTAGTAACGTGCTGCATGATAAATAAATTATAACATTATTACTTTTCTGTACATACTATTCCTATTTATTGTTTTGAAAATCGATAGAATTTCAGAGAGGTTATTCCGATAACATATCATTACTGTTTTCAATACCTTCAAAAAGTTTTTTAATGTAACGATTAATGTCGCAGTATAATCGAGACATCAAAGTAAAAAAAAATCGTTATTTTAACAGTCGCTGTAACATAACTAGAATTCATAATGGCAAAAAGGATATTTAATTGAACATGTATAATTTTTTGTCTATAACCGAGAATAACCGACTCGTTATTTTTAACGAATCTATTATACTTCACTAT
>NQII01000284.1:114261-186761 GCA_002778355.1 Clitarchus hookeri | reverse complement strand
TTTGGGGTTTAAACATTTTATTTAAATTTGCATAAATGCCGTCTTAAATAACACAGAAAAATTCAACACAACACCGCATTTGACTAAGAAAAATTCATTAGCCGTATGACTGCAGCGAACATTATATTTAAGAATGAGATTTTCAAATATCGTCTTTTAAAAAGAGTTCTGAAAATGTATTGGTAGCCAGCGTTATACGGGCAGAAGGAAAGTATTTCGACGCAGATTGTTTGCAACACTGTTGTCACGTCAACAGGTGCGAACATTCGTAGAAGAGAGTGCAGCTGTCTGCAAGCCGGAGAGTATCCACATCTGCGACGGCTCCGACGCAGAGAACAATCAACTGCTGAAAATTATGCAGCAGCAAGGAACTATCCAGCCTCTTCCCAAGTACCATAACTGGTAAGTAAAACTGCGTATTTACTCTGAATCTATAATGAAGTCGATACTTCAGTTTCCGACTGTAATATTTACACACGCCCCGTTCTATAAAGAGGATCCGACTGCGTGTTTAGTTAGTGACTTGCCATACTGACGATGCCTTCCATCGCTAAGACAGCGTTTTTAAGTTTGTTCAAAATTTCTGACTCGTTGACATTTTGGCGCGTCCTTCGCCACTCTCGAGCCAATAATGGACGTTAGCAACTACGAGTAGTGTCCGAATAGGGGCAGAATTGTACTAAAAACAGTTAAGCTAAGCAAGAAATCATCTTTTAAATAAGCAAAAATGTTATTTCAGTTACTTGGGTACACAAGGTCTGTAAAATCTAATTTTAAGCGAATTGTAGTAGAATTTTGTAGATATGATTAGACATAATGCCCGAAAAAAGAATTTAAAAAAGTTGGCGGAAAAAAATTGATAACGTTTAGATAATGTTTTAGAGTAACACTTGCGTTCCCGNAAAAAAAAAAAAAAAAAAAAGGAATTATACATTTCGTTAATTCAGATGATTATTAGGGTCTATATATGTAACATTTGCGACAAACTACTTTTTAAAGAATTTTAAACTGCTGCCGTGTGCCCAGACAATGAAAAAAAAATTACAAGAAAACATTAAGTAGACAGTTATGGTTTAAAAATAATGGTGACTAATGGATGGTTCATTTATGCGGTAATGTGGTGAGCCACACAATTCTCGACTGACTCCAGTTCTAAATTCTGCAAATGCAATGAGTTATGCGCACCAACTGGCATTTCACATTCTTAGCACGAATCTCGCTAAAATGGTTGAGTTTGTGTAAATAACAGGCGCTAATATTTTCCATTAATTTACTATTATGGTTTTCGCCTGCCTGCAGTTATCTCGTGTATTCGAGGTCTCGAAACGCGTAAAAGCTATAAGGCCGACTATTGCTCACTCACCACTCGCTTCATCGCCTCTACGCGCAAGTCACTCAACTGGCGTCCAGTCTCTCCATCAACGACGTACCTGTGATTTAGAAAGGTAACCCTATAATTCAATGGCACGCCAATAAAAAAAAAAGTATGACGCGTGTCTAAAGACAACTCANCCAGTCTCTCCATCAACGACGTACCTGTGATTTAGAAAGGTAACCCTATAATTCAATGGCACGCCAATAAAAAAAAAGTATGACGCGTGTCTAAAGACAACTCGGAAGTTTCTGTACAGAAAATGGTTCTGAAAATACACGTGTTAGCCATTTTCACGCCCCTCAAAAAAATAACCCTTAGAGTGTAAATGAGAACTTTAAACTTGTCTTTGGACAAGAAACGTTCCTTAAATGTCTTTCGTGTGTAGATACCACTATAACATATCAAAAAAATTTTAAATCACGTGTTTTCTACCAGACCTATGCAACGCACTTATTGCTTGAACTGCGTTGCAGTGTTTGAAATACACGTTTTTCCACGAACTATTAACCGTGGGTCCAATGAGTAGTTTCCGAGTGCTTTCAAGGCATCGCGCACATTAGAACCACCATTTTAGAGTACTCCATTCAAAGCTTTGTATCTCAATATACAGAATGTTCGGAAACTCGGTACCCAGACTCCAGACATAGCTTCTTTGGACCAATAGTAACACTTAGGGAAACACCTATATCCGGAAACATTTTTACAGCAAATAATTGTGTTCCAAGTTGCTGCGTACAACACCTGGAGAACAAGGCGGTGCGATCATGCGTGTAGGACAAGTTGCATAGGAAGTAGGCGCGGGACGCTGCGTATGTAATAATTTAGTGTCGCGCGCCTACGACTTATGCAAATTGTCCTACACGCATGATCGCACCGCCTTGTTCTCCAGGTGTTGTACGCTGCAACTTTTAATATAATTAAAAAATATAAAAATAATTTTCCGGGCATGCGTCCAAAGAGCTTTTGTAAAACGATTGGTGCAAAGAAACTATGCCCGTAGTTTGGACATTGAGTTTCCGAACTCAAGGGCCCTGCACCGAACCTTCTTACAGACTTTCCACCAATAAAATAATATGGTCACCGCTGAAAGTCCGATAGGCACACACAGTACGACTAGAACACTGCATGCGAGTTCAGAGCCTTGCGCTTAGGGGCGATGGTGCACTTGATGCGCGTGACAGTGTCGGCCTTAGCGTTCCCGCGCTTCTCGGCCTCAAACGCGGGGAAAAAAAAAGTTACAGGTAGGCGGGATCCTTAATCTCAATTCCATATTTACACTATGTGCTACGTGATGTGCGGTTTCTCGTGTTTATGGTTTCGAATTGACATATTGGGTTTACCGCAGCTGTGACTCTAACGTTAAAGTACTTCAGACGTTCGTAAATGCTCCGATTGATTTTTTGTAAATCAACTAACATAACATGTTTATCTCCGTGATGATTGATAGCAGTTCATAAAAGTGCAGTTCTGATAACTTCACTGTCAAAATGCTCTTAACCGAATTATTGGCTTACAGAGCTCATATTTCATTGTACGCAATAAATCCCGGGCACCGGTGTACGTTAGCCTTAAAATATATTTCAAAATATTTACTGCAGAAACAAAATTAAATGCATTCTTTTTAACGTTTAGATTTACCGCTCTACACTTAAAATACGTGGTTACATGGGGATGTTTCAGTATCTTAGGTAGAGTAGCTTGAAGAGTTATTTTTCGACGTTGCATAAATAAAAACGGTCATTAATAAAATGCCTTATTTATAAGCCCCAAGATTATTGGCATTCGAAAAACTGGGTTTAAAACATTAACTTACAAGGCTTCACTAAAAATCTCTTAAATTACACATTAATGATTTCATACTAAGAGTTTTAGTGCAGTTTTTAAAGCAGAAAGGAGGTTGCAGTATTGATAACTATGAGAAATTACGTTCATAGAAACAATAGCATTGTATTTAAGGACCAGAAACTACGATTCCCTTTATCTCGTAACTGTATACTGCGAATACTAAGTAATAAACATGAGCAATTACTGGCCCAATATTATTGTCTGAGTGGTTTATCGAAGGGGGAACGAAATCACTCACGGACTACAAGCATCCACACTTAATTCAGCTGCGACGTAAGCAATCAAGAGTTATGGGTCATTCCGCCGCGAACAAAAAATGAAAGTTGCGGGAACTAGTCGACATATTTCTACTCGTATTTTTTCCTCAAAATAGACCTCGCACAATCGACATGGTTTTCTATATGGCTTCGTTACAATTCCAGTCGTTTTCCGATAGGAACTCCACGCCCGCCACTTGTTTTTTTCCTTTATGTCGAGATTTCTGCCGTGCTTAAGATAATTATATTCATTACTGTGTCCAGTGTCGGGTATTTCTCAAATTTTATTTCCTTCCGAGACCACGTGATTTATGCAGTCGCGGAGTTTACCAGCAGCTATCCCGCATTCTGCTACTGACTGCACTAACTCGCCCACATAAATCAAGTTACAAATTGTATTGCGGCTAGCTTCCATCCTCGTACTGAAAATACTCACGGTAGGCACGCCAGACATTTAAGCTGCAAGTAAAGCTGCTTAAGCCTCGTTTAGGGTCTACTTTTCTTAATATTTCGTATCCTCCAGCCTTACGTAAAACTTGAATTGCCATGGGCTTTATTCATGTGTCAGTAAAGTGAAAAATTGAGATTGTTATTATCCCCAAATAAATGTGTCGCTCTAACGTGCCAGTTAGCGTTCTAATATGCACGAAGAAGAAGAAAAAAAAAAGACTGATTAGCCACATATTTATATATTACACTCTTAGTATAACGTGAAGAGTTAAAACTATTTAACTTAATTCGCTGACTATTTAGCTAGGAGCGTGCATGTCAGTACATAGAGCATAATAAAGCATCCGTCAGTCGCCCGTCGTTCCGGCGGTCACGTGATCTTCAAACAATCGCGGGGCAACTCTTCTTTTCTATCCGTCAATCCGTCAAATATTTCCCTAACTAACTTTCGACGGACGGACGGACGGACGGACGGACAGACAGACAGATGGACGTGCCACCGCCTTCTGACGACATTCCGTAGACGTGAATACGCACTTTGAAATAAACTGCAAGGTTGTGAATTTCAGTTTATTGGTTGTAAATTCAGGAATCTAAATTTCATTATATGTAAATTCTTGCCACGTAAAAAAATTATTTCCCGAAAATGTTTCTCTCTTAAAAATACATTTCCAACCAAATTATATCTCCAACTAAAGAAAAATCACGATGTTAAGTTAAGTTATCCCACTGAAATTTTGCCGTACAGATGGATTGACAGACGACGGATTGTTGTAAATAGCTTTCAACCGACGCGACGGACGAATACACAGACGGATAACTGACGGACGGGCGACTGACAGATACGACGGATGGTTGCGAGTCCACCTTAATACAGAGATGCAGTAGCCAATTAGGCACAAGACCCGTTGCCAAACCCTAGTGCGACCAATCAGAGAATGGGTACGCCCACATCAAAGTAACGGCCACGCCATATCGTCTCTGTGTACCTATTTACTCTACAACGCCAGTGTGTACGGTAGCACATGTTCTGTGAACTGGCAGTGATATGTTTTTGCAGAGATTGGTATCAAAATTGCTTAAACCTAAACGAGAGACTCTCCGAGAGGTAACTGCCATAAAGATGCTCCTACTGCGCATTTCCTCCTCATGCTCACGCAAACACACACACACAGCCTCAGTCATCAAATACTACAGAACCGAGGGTACTCCCCTCACCAAAACACCCGAAAGTGTTGGAAGTGCTCATGAGATGTTTACTTGAATCAATCACTCCACAGTCGGAAGCCGAGGATATTCTCCTCACCATATCCCCTAGGGAGTAGGTAGTGCTTCTCCACCATACCACTCGTAGCCAGAATACAGCCGGGGATTTTCTCCTCACCAAACACCTTACGATGCCGGCAGCGCTTTGTCTGATCTCACTCACAACCGTCAAATCAACTCACACAGAGACGACACTTGCAGCTTCCAGAATCCCCGTTTATCTTCTCAACTCGAGCCCCTGAGCTCCTTCCCTCATAAGCAAGTGAATACGTGATTCTATATATCTCACTTAGCCCGATATTACCACGAAGGCAAACTCCCGAATAGCACGGCTGACTCAAAGTCCAGGAAAAGTTAAAAGCGTGCCACCGTCCGTTTCTGTGGAAGAACTGAAGTTTTCGTTGGCACACACGTACTCTGTATTGACTGTTCCTATTGTATTCAAATTATTGTAACCTGTATCATAGAGCTCAATAAACAAACTGTAAAATCAAAATCGAAAATCAAATGAAGCGTGCCACCAACTTCTCGGTGTGACACCAAGTCCCAAAATCACCCCAAGGAAAAACAAAATCCCAACACGTACTTGAACTTCGGTAGTCTCGGGAAGAGTATCGCCACTGCTGTGAAGCATAGCCTCCTCCCCTGGGCATCAACGCATCTTTCCTCACGACGTCTGTCTTGCGCTGTACCTCCGGCTCACGTCGGCGCTGTCCCCGGCGACGACTCCCCCTGAGGCGGGTCGCGCACCCGCCTAAATACTCATCAGCGCTCCCTCCCCGCGACCCCTCGTGTATCGGCGCGCGACCTTGTCGGGGAGCCTCTAGAACACTCTGCATATATCATCACATTACATCATCAAGCGCGAATTACAATCAAGTACTGCTATGCCATAAGGAACTGCCAATCATAACAAAGTACACCTACTGTTCATCAGCAAGCAACCCGCACAGCGGCTGCGTTTGGTCAGTGGTAGTAACAGCAGGCGAAACACCAGGTCGTCGTGTGTGTCAGTTAGGCAATTAATTTTTCAGTGTTGTATACATGCGTTTATTTTCTCGTCCGTAGGTTACTTGTTATCTTTTTTTAAGTATATTTTCGTGTTCACTCTTGTTTTTCCACGACAGACATCTGCATCGCAATGACGAATGTCCAAAAATCTCCATCTAGTCATAACATATCATATAGTCGAACAATGAAAATGTAGTAAATTTGCATGTTATATAGACACTGTAAGCAAAGAATATTGAAGTGAGTGCCGAAGTACATTACTGAGTTTTATCGTTATGTGGTGTGCATTTTTATACTTTTAAATTTATCTTAACTGACATTTTGATTGTTTGTAGGGACTCTTGTCTCAAAGAAGGGACAATTTTGCCTGTCCTTAGGGATTTTGGATTGAAAAGGGCTTATTAGCATTCCCCGGTGTTATGCCTGAAGACTTACCAGGGGACGGCTTACAAACTGACTGGACGAGTTTTTCTGTAGCCGCCGTCTGTGCGGTTCAGATATTTGGGCCTGGGCGCATCGTGGGTGCGACGTCATTATGTGTGTGTGTGCTGCCTAAGCATTTAGCAAGTTTTCTGGACTTTCGATTGTTGATGATTTCGCTGTCGTGTTTGTTCACTACCTATTTGTTTTCCTAGACTTCGTACAGGCTTCGTTCCTAAGGCCAGGTGCATTTTGCACCACATTCGATTAAATTTTATAGATTAGATCAAAGCGTTTTGAAGATCTTGGCTTTTCCAGTATTTTATATGCTAAAAAACAGGATAATTGCAATAATAAATCAAATATAACAGAACTTCTTAACTACGTAAAATCTTACCCTTTCATTATTCACATAGCTTGAAATTTTAATTAAAAATTACCTTTTGGAACACTGCACACCTAGCGGCGGAAATGCTCCCTGTGCCAAACTCTCACGTAAGTAATCTGATGTTGTTCCGTGCAGCTGGTTGGCGCGCACCAACCCGGCGGACGTGGCGCGGGTGGAGGGCAAGACGTTCATCTGCACGAGGGAGAGGCGCGACGTCGTGCCGCCCACCAGCCCTGGGGTCAAGTCCCAGCTCGGCAACTGGATATCCCCCGAGGACCTGGACGCCGCCGTCACGCAGCGCTTCCCTGGCTGCATGGCCGGTCAGTCGCCTCTCCAGCTCTTCACAGGCAGTTCTTTGGAAGCTGGTTGCCAAACATTTCCTTACGCACAACGCGCTGTTTTATGAAACATCCAGAATTGTTTATGTGTTTTCATGTATGTAATACATGATGAAGCCTACAGCGCTTGAGTGTTGTAATTCAACATCAGTTTTGAACATTCCATTATAATGTGTTGTATAATATGTTCTAATTTACTTGTGTTTCAAAAATAGTATTGGCAACAAGTTTCCAACTAATTCTCTGTCAAAATACAAAAAATTATTTTTACAGTGTACTGCTTGCTGAACGCAGGCACAGGAAGTTACCAACCATAACTGTGGGGTGGCCAGTGTTACCAATTGAGATAATTTATATTTTCTTCTATTTCATTTTAAGTTATACTCCAGAAACCCTTCACATGTTTAAAGAACAATTGGATATGGAGAATGTCACATTATAACAGACAGAAACACAATCACAAAAATGCATATACAAATAAATAAGTCATTATAACAGATGAATTACACAAGAAAATTTTCAACACATATGCTAAATGGTTGCAATTACAATATTATATTAATAAATAAAACTAGTACAATAAAAATACACAATGAGTTACATATGGCTTATCAGTTTGATACATATGTCAAATTCAATAACACATAATAAAAATTTATGGAATTACAATAGTCAATCAATAGGCATATACAAATTTACATAGTTGTCACACCCATATATAACTGATTTAAATGCATTACAACAGAAAATATATTCTTTTAAATTATAAAAAGGATTATTGCACAATTTTTTTTTATATTTGTGTAACATAAGCTTTTGTACTGCTGAGGTAACGCATTAAAAATTTTTGTTACTGATAAATATGCACCCCTTTGATATATTATTAATTACATAATAGGTAAATGAATATTTCTATAATAGCGTGTTTCAAAATTATGCACATCCCTACTTATTTTTAATTATTGCCAAAAATTTTCTTGCAAACACACACCCTGCTGTTTTATAAAACATTCAAAATTGTTTATGTGTTTCCATGTATGTAATAACATGAAGCTTGCAGCACGTGAGTGTTGTACATAATTCGACATCAGTTTTAAATATTCCATGATAACGTGTACAGACTTGGCAATAGAATGTGGAACACGATAATTAAATGACGAGAAACCAGGCTGAAGGAAAGGTTCTGCTGGGGGTGGGGGGGGGATCGATAAGATGTCCACAGTCTTCCCTTCCAGCTGCTGCCTAACTGAGGGATGAATATAGGTAATAGATTGCATAGCTGCTATATACTAATAGAGTCAGGGGTGTGGATAGTGGGCTCAACCACCTTCACCCTCTTGATAACTTGGCACAAGAATATAGTATTCAGTTATATGCAATAATAATTAACCAAGGGGGTATTGTCACGCAAAACAATAAGAAAAAAAGAACAAAATAGGAGCCTGTCTGTAAAAAGCTGAAAGAAAATGGAAACATTACAAGGCCTGAAAGAGCCAAAGGATGAAAAAGTCACAAACTAGATAATACAATGATCAGCTAAAGGAACAATTTATACATCTGCATTGTCTAGATAGGGTGTAGGTAGGTACTGGGGTGATAAGAATACGTAACTGGTCTTTGACTGGCAAAAAAAAAAAAATGTATGTACCTTGCGGAAGATTTCAGATTGGTTGGGCTGCTGTCCAGCAAATTAGACACCAGGTGTTGAATGGCAAACACTGTTCCACCACGCACGTTACTGGCCAATGCAGCAATTTTGTTGGCGTGCGTGACCAGAGTTTCTTATATATGCCACAGTTTCACTTCTGTTTTCTTAAATATTCTGTGACATGAACTAGACTTATTTTCATCACCAGAGCACATCCTCAGACCTGTGATCTACAGTAATGTGGACGTTAGTTCATTTTTCCCCCTAATATACTTGTGTGTGTGTGTGTGTGTGTGTGTGTGTAGTAGTTAGACTACCTGCATAACATCAGGCGAACTGGGGTCTATCCCTAGCAGAGTTGTCCCCAACTTTTGCATGTAAGCAAACATGGTGTAAGTTGCCGGTGGCCAGTGCCCCAAGGGTTTTCTCGGGGTGTGCACCCATTTGCCCTGCCATTGTGTTCCTGTCGCTGCTCCCATCTCCTCGCTTCATCCCAACCTGCGCTGAAGACTTCCACTGTTGTTTAGGTTATTAATTTGCGTTATTTGTTTGTTTTTTTCTGCACAAGTTTCCCATACAAAACCAAGGTGTAATTTATTATTATTGTTATTATTATTATTATTATTATTTTGTGTGTTCTCGCTGGCCACTTGAATGTAACCATTGTTTTACAGTATGACAATGCTTATGCTCCCATAGCTATGTGCCCAGAAAGAGATGGCATTGAAAAATATATAAATAATAAGAAAATATGTAAATAAATAAGTAAATAAAAAGTTACATAAAGTAAGTACATAAATAAGTAAACAAGTAAGTAAATTAATTATAAAATAAATAAACCTGTTTTTATTATGATGATATTGGAGCCCATTGTTGCTAAGGTCACGNTATTAATTTGCGTTATTTGTTTGTTTTTTTCTGCACAAGTTTCCCATACAAAACCAAGGTGTAATTTATTATTATTCTTCTTCTTATTATTATTATTATTATTATTTTGTGTGTTCTCGCTGGCCACTTGAATGTAACCATTGTTTTACGGTATGACAATGCTTATGCTCCCATAGCTATGTGCCCAGAAAGAGATGGCATTGAAAAATATATAAATAATAAGAAAATATGTAAATAAATAAGTAAATAAAAAGGTACATAAATAAGTAAACAAGGAAGTAAATTAATTATAAAATAAATAAACCTGTTTTTATTATGATGATATTGGAGCCCATTGTTGCTAAGGTCACGTTTGGAAGTGACCGTGGCCTGTATCAAGGAACCATCCCAACCACTTTGTATTGCCTTCGGCTGAAATGGTTCCTTCATACAGGCCACAGCCACTTCTTGTCCTGATCTCGCTTGTCTTAGCAACTTGTCCCGCCTCTCTCGACCCCGTTGTCGAAGAGACGCCGAGCCATTAGTGACAAAAGCATCCCATGTCGACAGGCCGCACGATGTACGTGATCCCGTTTAGCATGGGGCCGGTGACGTCGCCGCTGTCTAAGATTGGCATTGAGATCACGGACTCTCCGTACGTGGTCAGCTCGATGCGCATCATGACGCACGTGGGCACGGCCGTGATGGAGGCGCTGTCGCATGGCAAGGACTTCCTGCGATGCCTGCACTCCGTCGGCCGCCCCGCCGTCCAGGACGCTTCCTACAGGAGCTGGCCCTGCGACCCCGACAGGACCATCATCCTCCACAAGTAAGGCTAGGACTTAACGCTGGGAAAAAAAATCAAACAATAGTTACCTATCGTACACACGGAACCACTTCTGTACTGACGAGATCTCCTTCACGTGCTTATTCGTAATTCCAGCAAAAGAAAACTTCATGGCGAGCCTGCCCTCTTTATGCTTTGTTGATAAATAGCCCCCTCAAATAACCTAACTTGACAAAAACAAACCAGTGTTTTAGTCACATTATTCTTCAAGGCTGACATTTTCTGGCATACATTTGTTATACTGNGGGAAAAAAAATCAAACAATAGTTACCTATCGTACACACGGAACCACTTCTGTACTGACGAGATCTCCTTCACGTGATTATTCGTAATTCCAGCAAAAGAAAACTCCATGACGAGCCTACCCTCTTTATGCTTTGTTGATAAACAAACCCCTCAAATAACATAACCTGACAAAAACAAACCAGTGTTTTAGTCACATTATTCTTCAAGGCTGACATTTTCTGGCATACATTTGTTATACTGANTGACAAAAACAAACCAGTGTTTTAGTCACATTATTCTTCAAGGCTGACATTTTCTGGCATACATTTGTTATACTGAATTTAATTAAATTCACCAATATAATCATACACATGTTCACACAACACATCTGACTTTATAGCAGTTTTAATTTTTGTGATACTAAAAACATAAGTTTCTCACTAACCAACTCCACCAAAATGCTCTAATGGGTGCTGTCACAGAATTTCATGTAAAATATAAATAATTTCTTCTAACGCTCATGGAAACTGAAACAAGGTACACAACTTGCCAAGTTCTGTTGTGAACCACACACTTTCAGTTCTTCCGTATACGTCAGTTACGTTAACGTGCAATTTTTCAGTTTTAAACTGCTAGCCCCTAAATGTACATGCTGCGATTGTGGGTTGAAGGTGAAGATTCGGCAGGTTTATTGTTCAAGGCAAGGAAGTGCACTTAGTTGTTTATAAGGAGGCCCAGTCAGGAATTGTAATTTCACCTTGGAAGTGTCACCACTTCAATTGAGAAGAGGAATTGCAATAAAGGTTAGCAGGAGACAAGGACCATACCACTCCATATTCATCAGTCACTAAGCCACATTTTGTTTTTAAGCAGCGATCATATTGCTTTACCATTCCTTTGGAGCTTTGACCGCTGCGATTGCAGGATGGGAAAATGTAATTTAACCCAACAGTTTACCAGACAGTACAGTCCCAACCTTATAATATTCGACACCTGTCAAACACAGCTCACATCATTCTGGGATCCTCATCCACTCAGAACTCCTGGTATCTTCCGAGGATGGTACCAGAGCTGTGTTTTTGTTTATAATCGGCCTGTCACTTTGAGGGGAATTTTTCTCCAGGCCATTTCCAGCTTGTGGAATTTATACTACAGCCACCAAAAGTCCAACATCACCTGGCCGGATGCTGCAGGGAAACTCCGGCAGAGACCAGTTCCCCATCAACCTGCGGTTCTCTTTAATTTCCATGTCACTTGTGTGCGTGTTATCAAACTTGACCTCACAAGTGCACAGCATTTTCTGAAACAGTGGCTTTGCGCTTTCACCAGGTAGTGATGATCTCATTTTACCAAGGCAATCAATTCCATTCCCGAAAAATTTTTTTGTCACATCAAAATTCCAGGCGTTGGTGTCCTTACAGCGCTCAGAGTGCAAGAGTTCAACACCCTGTTCATTGGGTGGAGATATTTATGCAGTTGTTACTTCCTAAAGCGTCAACCCATTTTCATTAGAAAATTTGTTTGTTGGTAATGAGGTGACCAAAGACATCGGGATAACGTTGCATAGCCCTGTTTGGTTTTCCTAGCAGTAAAATAGAGAAGCAGCAGGTTGCCATTTGTCTTGAAAATGCTGTAGCATGATGNCCCTGTTTGGTTTTCCTAGCAGTAAAATAGAGAAGCAGCAGGTTGCCATTTGTCTTGAAAATGCTGTAGCATGATGATTCAAAGATCTTTCTGTAACTGCAAATGACTACTGCTCTCAGAAACTAGATTTAAAAACTGCCCAAACGCCTAACCNTTCAAAGATCTTTCTGTAACTGCAAATGACTACTGCTCTCAGAAACTAGATTTAAAAACTGCCCAAACGCCTAACCAGTAGCAATAATTGGTTCCTCTCGTAGGAGAGTTGTAGGTGGCCACACCTGTCACTCTGCTCTCCCTGATACACATGTGAGCGTGATTTTGCATTGCATTTTGACCAAGACAAAATGGAACTCAATTACTGAACACAAACTTGTGGCCGTCATTCTCCGAACCAGAGAGATCTTTGACATGGTTGCACTTATCAAAACTGTGTCCCGTTCGTAGCACATGCCAGAAGATGTTTAGCCTGGATCGTCTCAATGTTTTGTGTAAACACGTCCTGTTNTGTGTCCCGTTCGTAGCACATGCCAGAAGATGTTTAGCCTGGATCGTCTCAATGTTTTGTGTAAACACGTCCTGTTCAACTGTGTGTGATCTGAGGAGGTGGGGCGAACTGTTGCAAGGCCCTGTGGCTGGCCCATGGTCAACAAGATCTTCAGGCCCACGTCAACATAATGAAACATTTAACTGCAATGATTTGAATACTAGTGAAGTAAGTGCTGCACAAACACATGACTATCAGGGGTGTGTGTAATTAGTTTATGTGGCTGGGTGCACTGATGTTGATGAGTTTCTTGCACCTGTTCATGTTAAGTCCAGCAATAAAGTCCCAGATATACCACAATTCTATCAATGTCTGAAGTGCTGTGCATTTGTTGATAACGAGGGAAAATAAAGTGCTTTCCTCCCTTAAACACACTAGGTAACTGTGGGTCTTAATAAAATACACTTATTTTTCATTGAAAGTGCTTAACTTACAAAATGCAAAATTTGTCATGTTAAATGTATAATTAAATAGTAGTTAAAAAATTTTCATTACAAATTTTTCGAAAAGTTAAACTGTAGATATAACTGCATTGCGATAGCAAGTGTGGGTCCACTAACATCTAATCTAGATCTGTGTCAACTGAGCATGTTTCAATCTCTTGCACATGGAAGCCATGCCAGGTTTTATTCCTCCACTAACGGATTCAAGGCACAGAAATACAGTTCATCTTGGACTGGAACATCAAACATTAAATTCATTCACGGAACATGGAGTAGACAGAAAGTATTTTTGTCGTAACTTAAATAGATGTTTTTCATTTATTTATTATTATTTATCTGTTTTGATTGTGAACACAGGTATTTAATATGTTCACAGGCCCNAAGATGTTTTTCATTTATTTATTATTATTTATCTGTTTTGATTGTGAACACAGGTATTTAATATGTTCACAGGCCCGACAATAACGAAATAGTGTCGTACGGCAGTGGATATGGAGGCAACTCACTCCTGGGAAAGAAGTGTCTCGCCCTACGCATTGGCTCGTGTATAGCCAGGAGAGAGGGCTGGCTGGCAGAACACATGTTGGTAGGTTTATGAAAACTATTCCAACCTACAAGATTCTAAGGAGCTATTATAAATGTTGGGTTGTTTAAAGCACAGCAGTACTTAATGCTGAAATTTTAGATCAGTATTTCTGACACTTCATAAGGTAAAAATTTGTGTTGCGTTCTACCGGTATAGGCTGTTCATGGTAAAGTAAGCAATTTTGAAATCAACCTTTGAAAAATGTCACTGCTCCTACCGGCATATATTTTAACGGGCACACTGACTGGTTTGCTCACAGTGAAGTTGGTAAACATGGAGAGAAAGTAGTTCCATTGGTAAACATGGAGAGAAAGTAGTTCCATTGGTAAACATGGAGAGAAAGTAGTTCCATGGCTTAATTTTGGATGAAAGTGTCACATAAACATGTAAAAATACTGAAATTATTTATTTTGCTTCCAACTTTTTTTAATGCATATATGTATAATAATGATTAAATTTATGAAATAATAACATCCCTGATAATTTCACTTAATCGATGCAAGAATAAAGTGATCAGGCCAACTGCAATGTTAATTTTACATTTGGTGGAAGAAGACACAATGTGCATACAAGTAGATATTAAGCAGGGCTTTCAAAAGTGCTCGAACAAATTTTACTATTCTGTCTGAGGTAAAAATCAGTATGAAGCATGTAGGATAAACGTTTTTAAGGCACTTGACACAAATTTTGATTAAAACTATTGTAATATTTCTAGATATGAATTGAATACTTGGCTCAAATTGATCAAAGATATTCGTTATAAAACAGTGTAGCAACTATTTCACTGTATACCAATTGAGATTATGCCCTCAATAGTTTTCAGTTAAGAACTCTTTAATGGCTAATAACAGAGAGTAGGAATTTTATGGTCTCACTATTTGTACTCCACTACAACCAATACTTGCCTTCAGATCCTCGGCATCACCAATCCCGCCGGCAAGAAGCGGTACATTGCAGCTGCATTCCCATCCGCGTGCGGCAAGACCAATCTGGCCATGATGCAGCCTGCCCTCCCTGGCTACAAGGTCGAGTGTGTAGGGGACGACATCGCGTGGATGAGGTTCGACAGCAGTGGCCAGCTGAGGGCCATCAACCCTGAAAATGGTTTCTTCGGAGTGGCACCAGGTTAATCATTTTGTATAAATACACATTTACATAACACTAATTTACGTTGCTCTCAGAAATCACATGCTATCTGCTCGTACCCTGATGATGGACAGCGTCCTGCCTTCCAGACTGTTTGCCACGCCGCGCGTCCACCGCATCGACGGCACCAGGGTGCCCTCAGTGCACAGTGCAGCGCATTTAAGAGCTTTAATTATGTTTATTTGAAAATTAACGTTTTTTTTTTCACCTCGGTTGTTTCACCCTAATTTCATGCCATCCACATTTAAATTGTATTTGTTCATGTGCAGTGTAATATTATGTATTTATTTATTCAAGTTTTATGTAAGGGTTCATGCGCATTTAGCTGTGCAAGTGTTTTAGTTCAATAGAAAGTATTGCAAGGCGAGCAGCGCGCCGCCATAGTCCGCGTCTCGCGTGCTCGCCAGATTCAGTCCCCGTCGAGTGTCTCAAGGGGTTGGCACGCGTCGCGCTCCGGGTGCTTTCACGGTTTTGCGCCAGTCATCTTCAGCTGCAATACTGGAACCTGTTGTTATTTTCTGTACCCGGAGACGCCACCCCTTCTTCCCCGGGAATAGCATCGCCCGGCGAAGCTTAACACACCAGTAATTCATTGATGTGCACACATGTGTACTTTCGCAGTTTTTGCCTATTTGGCGGGCCGCAGACCAGAACCCGTGTAAAGTCTTCACCTAGAGTGATGTAAAGTTTTGTGCAAGAGTAATTACACGCAAGTTTTCAGACTTTGTGTTTTTCAATGCCAACGCCTTCGGGTATTTCGAGGCCCGGGTCCCCTACAAGCCGCTTTCACCGTAATAGGCAACATGCACATTTTTTGCTGGCACTTGGTTTTCAATAATTTGTGTATTAGAAATGTATTTACAAAGTATCATGATTTAAAAAATAGTTTTGAAAAAAAGTTATGATAGAATGAAAGTTTTACGTTTGAAACGCCCGGCAAAACGCGTCTGTTCACTCCGTGACGTCACAAGTCGGTTACGACCTCGGCCGCCGCGTTTGTTTACGTCAGCGGTGATGCGTTTGGTTGAATAGAAATTGTTTGAAGTCATGGAAAGAGAAAATAAAGAGTCAAGTATACCAATATCATCGAAATGGTTTACTGTACCGCAGTGTACTAGTACATCTCGCAAAACACCTGATAAAATATTTGATAGTTACAAAAAACGAAACAAACAGGAAGACGTGGTTTAACACAGTTAAGCGAGACATTGAAGATGTTTCGCCAAAATCAGTTCTTTTTGTTTGCGAAGACAATTTTGACGTACGTAAAGTGTTTGTGTTTCCCCAATGTAGGTAGATTTAACACTGGACTTCTTAATGTGTACTATTTACATCTGACCTAACCTTCATTACGATACTATGGTATTTAATACACACCACAACGCGTTTAGAAATTTGTATGTGATGTAGACGTTAGCATAAAAAAAGTATGTTAACGTATTTCATAATAATAATAATACGGGTATATAAATATGTTTACAAAAAATTAAGCCACACAATATAAATTTTACATTTTGTAAGTTTATACATTCCAAGTTAGGCCTAACAGACGGAATTTGGTATAGATATTTTTTTATTAATTTAATATATGTTCTAACATTCGTTTCAAGAGCACAGCTATTATATTTAGGCCACATTTACATTGTATGCCTAAATAATATGTCACGCCATGCAAATTAAACATTAAATTATTTGGGTGGGGCTCCGAGTCCCTCATGCAAAATGTTCGGTTTATATTTTACTGTATTTTTGAAACATAGGAATCTCTAATGAATTTAAGTTTCTTTAGATAGCTTTCATAAGCTT
This sequence comes from Clitarchus hookeri, assembly GCA_002778355.1. Classification (NCBI taxonomy): domain Eukaryota; kingdom Metazoa; phylum Arthropoda; class Insecta; order Phasmatodea; family Phasmatidae; genus Clitarchus; species Clitarchus hookeri. Next base: position 169,655 of record NQII01000284.1, on the reverse strand, counting down.
TACAATTCAAGTTAAATAGCAACTTAAATTTTACTTTCAATACACTAAAATGCATGTTTTTAGAAATGTTTATCAAGGATGATCCTACTTTCATATTTGCCCTTTTCCTTTTTTATAAGTTACTCAAATGTTCCATTTAAAAAAAATTTAATAGATTAGGTCTACAAAATTGGCACTAAATAGGCCTACACGTTTTACGCAAGTAAGCTATGTTACTTTTATAACCTTTTACCTAAAATAATTCTTATTCCAGTTATGTGATGTCCTACGCAACTTAACGGGTGTTAACCCCAGTACACTCATATATGTCTTCTCTTATAAAACCTACACTCACTAAAGTACTTTAGGTAAATACACTCCCTCAAAAGAAAGAAATTACTTTGAAAAAATATGTTATAGGTACACTCAGCATTTTCTTCCGTATTTCACTCTGTCTTTTAGGCGTTCTTTGCCTCGCATGAAACAATGATATTTCTCATACTTTGCACAACTGTAATAAAACCACAACAAAATGTACATGTATTTTGAGTAAATGTACAGTCATTTGGGATAATTTTATATCAGCTGAGGTAACTTTTTACCATCTGTCGAAGTTAATTTCAAATGAAGGTTCAAAATGTCTCTGTACATTACCATGTTCGTATTAAATAAAATGGTTAGCCATTAGGTATACTTTAAGTTGGAGTCTGTAAAGCCATTGTTTTGACATGAAAAAGTGTGGTACAATGTTAACCNACAAAGTATCATGATTTAAAAAATAGTTTTGAAAAAAAGTTATGATAGAATGAAAGTTTTACGTTTGAAACGCCCGCCAAAACGCGCCTGTCGCGTCTGTTCACTCCGTGACGTCACAAGTCGGTTACGACCTCGGCCGCCGCGTTTGTTTACATCAGCGGTGATGCGTTTGGTTAAATAGAAATTGTTTGAAGTCATGGAAAGAGAAAATAAAGAGTCAAGTATACCAATATCAACGAAATGGTTTACTGTACCGCAGTGTACTAGTACATCTCGCAAAACACCTGATAAAATATTTGATAGTTACAAAAAACGAAACAAACAGGAAGACGTGGTTTAACACAGTTAAGCGAGACATTGAAGATGTTTCGCCAAAATCAGTTCTTTTTGTTTGCGAAGACAATTTTGACGTACGTAAAGTGTTTGTGTTTCGCCAATGTAGGTAGATTTAACACTGGACTTCTTAATGTGTACTATTTACATCTGACCTAACCTTCATTACGATACTATGGTATTGTTTAATACACACCACAACGCGTTTAGAAATTTGTATGTGATGTAGACGTTAGCATAAAAAAGTATGTTAACGTATTTCATAATAATAATAATACGGGTATATAAATATGTTTACAAAAAATTAAGCCACACAATATAAATTTTNAATAATAATAATACGGGTATATAAATATGTTTACAAAAAATTAAGCCACACAATATAAATTTTACATTTTGTAAGTTTATACATTCCAAGTTAGGCCTAACAGACGGAATTTGGTATAGATATTTTTTTATTAATTTAATATATGTTCTAACATTCGTTTCAAGAGCACAGCTATTATATTTAGGCCACATTTACATTGTATGCCTAAATAATATGTCACGCCATGCAAATTAAACATTAAATTATTTGGGTGGGGCTCAGAGTCCCTCATGCAAAATGTTCGATTTATATTTTACGGTATTTTTGAAACATAGGAATCTCTAATGAATTTAAGTTTCTTTAGATAGCTTTCATAAGCTTTACAATTCAAGTTAAATAGCAACTTAAATTTTACTTTCAATACACTAAAATGCATGTTTTTAGAAATGTTTATCAAGGATGATCCTACTTTCATATTTGCCCTTTTCCTTTTTTATAAGTTACTCAAATGTTCCATTAAAAAAAAATTTAATAGACTAGGTCTACAAAATTGGCACTAAATAGGCTTACACGTTTTACGCAAGTAAGTTATGTTACTTTTATAACCTTTTACCTAAAATAATTCTTACTCCAGTTATCTGATGTCCTACGCAACTTAACGGGTGTTAACCCCAGTACACTAATGTATGTCTTCTCTTATAAAACCTACACTCACTAAAGTACTGTAGGTAAATACACTCCCTCAAAAGAAAGAAATAACTTTGAAAAAATATGTTATAGGTACACTCAGCATTTTCTTCCGTATTTCACTCTGTCTTTTAGGCGTTCTTTGCCTCACATGAAACAATGATATTTCTCATACTTTGCACAACTGTAATAAAACCACAACAAAATGTACATGTATTTTGAGTAAATATACAGTCATTTGGAATAATTTTATATCAGCTGAGGTAACTTTTTACCATCTGTCGAAGTTAATTTCAAATGAAGGTTCAAAATGTCTCTGTACATTACCATGTTCTTATTAAATGAAATGGTTAGCCATTAGGTATACTTTAAGTTGGAGTCTGTAAAGCCATTGTTTTGACATGAAAAAGTGTGGTACAATGTTAACCTTAATTAATACAAATTACAGTGTAAAAAAGTTGACAGAATGCACGAGTACTCACACACAAGTACACACACGCACACTAAAGTCAGACTAACACATTTTGTACTATGTTTCGCTGGTTGGGCCAGCTTCATCAGATGGCCCCTCATGAAGCTGGCCTAACCAGCGAAGCATCACGCTTCCTCGCATGTGCGTGTTTATCCGACGTGTGTGTGTGCGCGTGTGTGTGTGTGTCCGTGTCCGTCCACGAGTACCGCCCTGTGAGTACTTGTGCATCCTATTTACTTTGTATAATGTAATCAGTAGCCTTGCGGGCAATTCCCGCCACATCTTAATTAATACAAACATACCCTGAATGGCTGCAGTAGTAATCACAGGGCTGATAAACTCACAGCAGAATATTTTTCGCACATGTTGCACTTTACATGAACCTCTGCAGATACTTGTTTAAGCATAAATCATCTTCAAGTACGTCAGAAGCCATCGTGGTGGTAGCTCGGGCCCTATAACTGTTACCGAACAAGAAGATACACTGCCAAAGGTGTCTGTTCAGAACCACTTCTTGCAAGGGAACAGTGTATCATTCCATGNCCTATAACTGTTACCGAACAAGAAGATACACTGCAAAAGGTGTCTGTTCAGAACCACTTCTTGCAAGGGAACAGTGTATCATTCCATGGCGTGCGCACAACTAATTCAAGAATGTCGCCTACTCCTTTTGCCTTTTTTACTCGTGGAAATTCTGCGTAAATTTGCAGGAGGCCAGGTTCCCAAGTCCAAACATTCGTTGGTTTGATAAGCTGTTCAGGGCAAGCAGTTTGTATGCAAAGTATAAATAGGGTTTCATTGTAATTTAGAAATTCCTGATTAGCTTCTATATATACAAACACAATGGCAAAATGAGGAAAATGTTCACAAAAATTATGTAGAAAATTTTTGTACAAGCCAAGAACTAATGCACGTTTCCTATTTCTAAATCACATTTAAAATTCTATCCTATGATTGAAAAATAGAATTATACAATATGATAGAAAACTAATTTAATTAATTATGCAGGTGTTCCAGTAGTCTTGATCATTATGCCAAAATTAGCAATTTCATTTATTTATTGCTAGTTAATCCTTTGATGGACTCTTCCATCAAAACGTTGCAAGGGGAGACAGTGCACAAATATTTTTCCAGCACTTACAGATGCATTCAACATTAGTTTTAGTGCACAAAATGTACTTGAATCTTACCACAAAATGCATCACTTAGTAATACCCAAAAGAGGAAGTAAAAATGGCTTCAACTTTACTTAGAACTTAAAAGTTATCAAATTTTAGCACAATTCACTAACTTTATAATTTATAAAAAAGTAATGTAAGATAGTGGTTATTAATCAGGCACTCATCCTTAAAACACTAAACTCTTTGTTAATTAATATGTTATGTGTTCACTTCAAAAATATTAAGTTATTTTGTTCACCGTAAACAGAAAGATGTATTTACAAAATAACTGATAATTTTGTATTTGCATTAGGTAAGGTATTTACAACACTTTGATGTACTTTAGTAAAATTTAAGAGAACTTTATTGACTTCAGAACTAGACTTCAGTTTTTTTGTGTCACAATAACTGCATAAAAATTACTAACATTCAAATACATAAATAAGAAAGTAGGTATTTTATATTGGTGGAATCCTAAGTTGGTAAATTAATTTTTGCAGGGACGCTACAGCAGCTTGTCGTTTGTGTTGCAGGCACCTCAAGCAGTACCAACCCAAATGCCATGAAAACAATATTCAGGAACAGTCTATTCACCAACGTGGCAGCGACCAGTGATGGAGGTGTCTTCTGGGAGGGAATGGAATCCGACTTGGCTCCAGGAGTCAAGATAACCGACTGGCACGGCCAGCCCTGGGAGAAAGGGAGCGGCCGTACCGCTGCGCACCCCAACTCCAGGTAGCATAGTTATGTCTGCGCACAACTGTGAGCCGGCACAACCTACACATCCAGTCTCCATAATTATGAATTTAAATGTATTTGGTTTACTCAATTCCATGTCTCATGTCATTTTTAATGATTGTTTCAAATATGGTCTTGTAAATTGTATTTTTTACACTATAATTTGAATGGGAGATATTGTTAATTGTTACAACATTAAAATACTCATTGAGACAGTGAACTGTAACCAGTTTCACACATAACAACACACAATCATGATTAAAATTGATATTTTATTCATTTTTATAGTGTCATGCGTGCAGAATATCTTTCACAAACTGAGTTTTTCCATTTGGTTATATCACAAAATACTAGTACTTGGCTAAATATTTATTCCAACAACTTGAAGAATACATTCAATGGCTCAAATAATGTTGACGAGACAATATATTGCAAAGAAAAGAAGGGGAAGTAGATAGAGTAAACTGGATCAGCATTTTATAAACAGCCTCGTTTGTAGGCANATATTGCAAAGAAAAGAAGGGGAAGTAGATAGAGTAAACTGGATCAGCATTTTATAAACAGCCTCGTTTGTAGGCACTCAAGTATAGATGTAAGAGTTTACGTGTAATCTTCCTGGTGCCGCAGGTTCTGCTCGCCAGCGGCACAATGCCCGATCATCGACTCAGCGTGGCAGGCGCCTGAAGGTGTTCCTATCGATGCCATTTTGTTTGGTGGTCGACGACCAGAGGGGGTCCCGCTGGTGTACGAAGCTTTCAACTGGCGACACGGGGTGTTCATCGGGTTCGCCATGAGGTCCGAAGCAACCGCAGCTGCAGAGCATAAGGTACCACATCCATTCTCTTTCTCTGCATATTTTTTTTATGATGCTGAACCAAACTTCCACGGTTTTAAGACAGCTACTGGAACACTTTGACAAATTGTTTCCCTCAAATTTAAACCGTTAATTTTATGAATTTTATTTTGTCTGTAAACAGTGAACTAATCACGAGCCATGTCCAAAACTGCTACAAGACCACTATTTGTGTTATTAAATCAACCAGGTGACCAAGTTTAGGCCCTAAATAGTTGGGATTTAGGGTCAAAATTTACTGAGCTGGAGAAGCATTTGAAGTCCCCAAATATCTCCGCTAAAGCATCTGATATTGTTTACTTCTTATTTCACGCCTTTTATCATTCAATTTATCAGAATTCAAACTAACAAAAAAAAAAGGAAGACTCGACGTTTAATCACAAATGCGTAATATGGTATTTTTTGTTACTGTTTTGTTGAAACAGTTTTTGTAACAAAAGTTGTAACTTTGTAATATCATTTTGTAAATTGTGGTTTTTCTTAAGGGAGTTGGTACATAAAACTATTTTATAATTTTCCGAGAGAAAGTACTTGTAAAACTATTTTTATTATTGCCTAAGTAACAAAGGAACATCAAAACCCACACAGCACAAAATGTCTGAATACTATCCAGTGGATATCCAACATGTCTAAAACACATCCAGGTCTATAGCATATTATCTCATGGATGTAGTTAGGATGTCCTGTAAAGATATGCAGGAAGTAATATTTTCTGGATAACCATTAGCGTAGCATGATATCCTGGCTATCTATGAATATCCAAACTAAGTAAAAATGTTTTAATGTAATTTTGGTAATATTCTTTCTGAACTATTATTGTCATTAACTCCGTTATTTTGGCTATCGCAATCGTCCTCTGGTCCACGTTGCTTGGTTGGTTTGGGAAACTTGCGCGTGGTTTGGTGTTTGCAAGTTCTCTACGCTAAAGTAATATGTAAGGTAAGTATTTGTTTTCCCTATCTAAAGGACCTCGGTGGCTGAACGGTTAGACTGCTCGCCTCCCACCGTTGCGAACTGGGTTCAATCCCCAGCCGGATCACTCCAGATTTTCGCAAAAGGGGATCGTGCTGGATGATGCTGCTGGTCGGCGGGTTTTCTCGAGATCTCCGGTCTATATAGTAATGCATATTATATGGATATATAAATGTTTTAAATACATCTATATATGTTATGGATATTCCATAGATATTTGCAGGTTTTTCATATTGCCTGTGGATAGTCCATCAATATTTGTAACATATATGGATATATGCTGGATATCTTTTACATATTTGCCTTGGATATGGATATCCATTAGGCAGTTGTACCTACTATATTTGCCAGAGATATCCATATCCTGGATATCAGGCGGACATCTGGAGGTATATGGGACATCCATTTGATATTTTGGGTATCTTAGAGATGTGCAAAATGTCCGNAAAATGTCCAATGCTGATGTCTGATGGATATCATTTAGACAATTTCTGCTGTTTGGGAAAATTCAGTACCAGTAATGCAGTTTCTCAAACTGAACACTATGAAGCACTCATCAGTGTTGTTCAATTTCCAACTCCCTAGATTCCCCATACCCTAAATTATTAATTGAGGCACTGCTATTGCTCCTTTCTAAATTATAACAGTAGTCAGGTTTTGTGCCTCCTTCACAAACTACAGCGGTTAAAACGAGCACAAAATAATTTGCAGTCAAGTTTACCAGCGAACAGCTTTAAACAATATTATGTATTTCACATGCCACAAGCAGAGTTATTATATTTAAAATACTGTTTTTTTTTTTTTTGGTTTGTTTAGGGCAAAGTGATTATGCACGATCCCTTTGCGATGCGGCCGTTTTTCGGATACAACTTTGGGCATTATCTGTCGCACTGGTGTAGTATGGAGAAGAAGGAAAATGCAAAAATGCCCAAGATCTTCCATGTGAACTGGTTCAGGAAAGACAGTCAGGTAACACTCTCCATGATCGCACTTTACCTGCAGCTAAAGCTAGCGCGTACATGAAGCCTACTGGCGCCAGTTTGTAGAGTAAAGTTATGTATAAAAACAATTAATGAGTAATGTAACTTCACATTTATGCAGGCCATTATACAAAATAATTTTTTTTAAAGAGGAATTTTTATAGCGTTTACAATCTAGGCGTGATTCTTAATTATAATTTAATGTAAGGTAATAATATTAGTATGATAAATAGTTTTGTATTATTAAGCTTTTCGTTAACCAGTTCAAAGCAATTAAATCTCAATAATATATTTTAGTTTATTTTATATAAATATTCTACCCTTAAAATTAACTTCATAATAAAAAAACTTTTTAAAAATAAAAGAGTGGGGGGAAAAAATTTTAACTGGTGCATGTTGGATAATGACATTACCAACTACATAATCTATACAAGTTCCAAAATATTGCCAAATTAATAGTTCAAATCCTTGTTAATGAGAAAATTTTTATCTGGTATTGAATAAAAATGGTACTTAAATAAATTATCGGTTCATTAAACATTGTGTGTAACTGTCAATAAAAAGTTGTGCTTGTGACAAATAAATTAAGTGTGTTTGCCACTAGCACAACTTTTGATTGTAGCTTTCTTGAATCAAGTACTTGTAAAAAGCATAATAAATGCCATACTATATTCTTCTTTCCAAAACTTTAAGATGTAACATTCAATGCCTGTAACATTATCAGTCCTAAATTTGTTGTACATTGTGTAACTTCCCTGTTATTGCACTGCACAAGGGGAAAAACATTAAACAAGTCACAGAAATGGAACGAGGATGGCTGAAACATGTCTTTATTCCTCCAAGATGTGGAAATCAACATTAATTTACAAAAAATGTTCTTGTGTTGAAACACATAAATATACCGTACAAAATTACCCCACTATGTAAGATTACATCAGTGTTTGGTGGTAGCCTCCAACATTTCTGTAGTACAAATTATCTGACCTTCCATCTCAGTATGGTACAGAAATAGTTTTTATTATTTCGCAGTACTGAAAGAGTAAAGTTGTGATTGGACAAGTAATCACNTAATTTACAAAAAATGTTCTTGTGTTGAAACACATAAATATACCGTACAAAATTACCCCACTATGTAAGATTACATGAGTGTTTGGTGGTAGCCTCCAACATTTCTGTAGTACAAATTATCTGACCTTCCATTTCAGTATGGTACAGAAATAGTTTTTATTATTTCGCAGTACTGAAAGAGTAAAGTTGTGATTGGACAAGTAATCACNCTCAGTATGGTACAGAAATAGTTTTTATTATTTCGCAGTACTGAAAGAGTAAAGTTGTGATTGGACAAGTAATCACGTGAAACCCATAAAACAAACTTTCTTGCGTGCTCGAAGAACAACTGAATATGGGTGATTTCTATCGTTGCATTTTAACTGTGTTTAATATAAGTCCATAACAAAAAAAATTATTTTAAAACATTTAATTTCTAATGCTTTTACTACTAGGTCGTGTAGAAATAAATTCTGGAAATACTATCTACATTCACATTCAACTCTCCCTACTATTGTAGAGGATTGATGGAACCATAAAACCCTTTAAACTAAAGTTCACAGTAATGGGAAGTCTTTACATGCTGTAGGTGTCGGAGGTTAGAGCGCTCTGTGTAACATGTTGGAACAGCATAGGGGATGATTTTTTTTTCGCACTAGTTCAAACCAGGGCATACCAATGGCAAAAACGAATCAAAATGTGATATAAATGCCTGGGAAATTGAAACAATTTCAGAATGGAGAATGCATGGCTGGTCTGATAAATTTGATGACACAAGCAAGAATCTAACATTTTTTAAAGAATGATGTTTGTTCAGTTTCTGCTGCATGGTTTTAAGATATCAAAAATTATTTTTTNGAATCTAACATTTTTTAAAGAATGATGTTTGTTCAGTTTCTGCTGCATGGTTTTAAGATATCAAAAATTATTTTTTATTTCTATATATGTGGAATTCACTTCTGGATGCATTCAAAAGTATTTGAAGTTGGTTACAGTGCAGAAGTTGTGCCATATTTTGTGCTCCTTGATCCTTGTGTGCGAATATCTCATTTCCGAAAGCAATCGACAAACTTCCATCAACAGCACAATATTTACATATTTCTGAAAACCACCTTGGCGCTGGTCTATTGTCTGCTAGCAGCACAGATGCAAGTATTTTCCCTCTGAAATCACTGCNCCTGAAAACCACCTTGGCGCTGGTCTATTGTCTGCTAGCAGCACAGATGCAAGTATTTTCCCTCTGAAATCACTGCTCGATTGCTACGTCGCAGCAAAGCAGATCAACGACATGCAGCGTAAATAACTCCTGTAGCATTTTGCCACTGTACGCGCGCCCATTGCCAGAGATGTGTGGCTACAGACGGAGGCTGTCAGCAATAATGCAGACGTATTTACAACATTTTAAAACTCAGTAGTTGCATCAAGTTCGAGATCTGCCATTTATTTCCTAACAACCTGCTGTCAACACATGTCATATTATTGAAACTATAAATGCACTCAAAAAAAGTGTAATCTTCTGAAGCAGCAATCTTTTTTCTGCATAGAGAAACCAATCTTTGGAGAACAGAAATTAAAATAGTTCTTTGACAATCAATTGTAAGCAACTACAAAAAAAAAAATGCTGCCAAACATTTGTATTATAAAACTGAGAAGGGATCTTCTAAGCCATTAACTTGGAGAATCGAAATCCAACAATGACCGAATTCATTCTGACAGCACATCAGAATAAGTACATTTTGCACAGTGTGTGTGTATGTGTGATGCTTTTGCTGAAAATCCAATGAAATACGACTAGGTTATTGCACTGGTTTGTAATTTTTTAATCTTATGTAATTGATGCCTCAAAATGTTTAAAGGGTGGCTTACTAATATAACTAAGAAAACTGAAATCTGCAAGTTGAGCATTTCAGTTTGGCACATAAACTAAGAACCGGGTATCGAATCCAGGTGCTCCAAAATTCCAGGCCTTTTGGTTTCAAGCAGTTGAGAAGAAATATGTCAAAAATACAGACGTAACATTAACATCTAAGCTATTGATGTTTATTTTATATTAATTCATGTTACACTTACTGTGTAGCAAAATTTTATATGTTAATAATTCTCACATTATATCTGTACTGTAAGGTCAATCAATTCAATCTAAATAACCAGTCAAATTTTTAAAATTTGTTTTCTTAAATTGTAATGAAATCAAAGAATCCAATTTGCCCATTGATTGCTTTAACAACTTACCNTTTTAAAATTTGTTTTCTTAAATTGTAATGAAATCAAAGAATCCAATTTGCCCATTGATTGCTTTAACAACTTACCATTTGAACCTCTTGTAAAGAATACAACACTTACACGCCCAACCATTGCATTTTCAGTTTCATTATGTACATTTAATGCTTTACATAATTACATTGGTTCATGCAACTGTGGTTTCTTGAGAGAGAGAAAGTTAATTTTTTACTGAACAGGGCAAGTTCCNTTTTAAAATTTGTTTTCTTAAATTGTAATGAAATCAAAGAATCCAATTTGCCCATTGATTGCTTTAACAACTTACCGTTTGAACCTCTTGTAAAGAATACAACACTTACACGCCCAACCGTTGCATTTTCAGCTTCATTATGTACATTTACTATTATGCTTTACCTAATTACATTGGTTCATGCAACTGTGGTTTCTTGAGAGAGAGAAAGTTAATTTTTTACTGAACAGGGCAAGTTCCTGTGGCCCGGATACGGTGAGAACTCTAGAGTCCTGGACTGGATCCTGCGAAGGATCGACGGTGAAGACGTCGCACAGCACACCGCAGTCGGGTACATTCCGAAACCAGGATCCTTAAAACTAGACGGACTTCCAGAAACGCCCGACATCGAAGAACTGTTCAGCTTGCCAAAAAGTTTTTGGACAAAAGAAGTACGAAACCATTTTTTATTAATGCGTTATTATATGCTGGAACAATGTCTTTACCTTCCACAATCATAATATGTTTGTTTGTTCTCGACAGGTGGAAGAAATCGAAAGGTACAGCGAGCAACAAGTAGGAGCGGATCTGCCTCAAGAGATTCGAGAAGAGCTAAATGCGTTGAGGCAAAGGGTGGCTCAGATTTAATCACACCCACTTAAATTTTGTGTGGTGCTAGTGTCAGTATATAAGTTTTTCAAAGAAACTTTTATATACAATATGTGAAGCTAGAGTTTTTAACAGCTCTACTTTAAGAATTCTGTCCTCTTTAATTTTATTATTTAAAGGGACTTTATATGATACTTGTGTTTTGCAGGCCAAAACATTTGTGTGTTCATCAGTGTATAGCAACTTTCTAAATTTAAAGATATCTGCCGAGGCCATCAAGATGCCATATTTTTGTCTAAATGTATGTTAAATTAGAATCAAAGAAAAACTTTTAATTTTTAATGTGTTGCAAAATAATTATTTTATTAATTTTTTTTNATATGTTAAATTAGAATCAAAGAAAAACTTTTAATTTTTAATGTGTTGCAAAATAATTATTTTATTAATTTTTTTTAATACTTTTTAATGAATTTTGAATATTACAGTAATTTAATCCCACCGAATTTAAAACAAATCGTGAAAGGTAATGCAAAACTAGTTTGGTGGAATACATTTTCAAAATACAGGACTGTAACTTTAAGACATTTTGCACATCTGCAGGGCAAAGAATTGAAAATGTGATATATTATTTTGATTTGAGCATTATGGAACTCATATTGCATCCAATATTTAAAAGGAACATTTCCTATAAATACAGATTTATTGATTTTATAACTATGAATTTTATTTCAGTCATTTCAAGTGTGTGTAATCCAAGATGTAAATATTTATGTAATTGACATTTGTGATACAAACTCAAAAGTAAATTTTTATACTCTTATTGACTATTTATTTATACATTATACAAATAAATTCTCAGAAGGGATGTACTCCTAAAATAATTAAACATTTTTCAACTTGCTGATCTGTGTATAAGGTAGGCTAAAATATTTATTTAGTGAAACTCTCAATGGCTGAGTGAATTTTTCTAGATAACCAAGCAAAAATCAGGTATTTAAAAAAAAAATTTCCAACATATAATTAAGCAATATAAACATACTGTGCATGACCTAACAAACGAACATCACCATTCGTACCAACCAACTTTCTAAATACCCATATAGCATCACCTAACTCAANTAACAAACGAACATCACCATTCGTACCAACCAACTTTCTAAATACCCATATAGCATCACCTAACTCAAACTTGAGCGTACGTCTAGAATACAATACAGGAGACGGTGAAATAGTAATAACAGAATTTGAAGTAGCAAGTAACTCATTTATAGNACGTCTAGAATACAATACAGGAGACGGTGAAATAGTAATAACAGAATTTGAAGTAGCAAGTAACTCATTTATAGCAAACGTCTTCCAACATATTAGGTCTCTTTAATTTATTTGACTCAAAAAATTAACACCAGTCACTGTGCTGTTGTGTGGATGTCTGTAAAAGCATAACTCCAGTATACCAGATCCATTGTGTGCAGTCATTCCTTGTAGTGCGAATCTAAACGTGAAACTTAACAGTCTGTAGCTTTCTTCTGCTCTGGTAACTTGCTTGACGAACACATTATCGTCCTTCATAATATCACAATCAAAGGAACCGACATTCCTAAACACAGGTCTTGACACATACCTTCTCTTGTGGTAACGTGCTCGCCTCGTGGCGCTGTGAAATTAGTTTCGTTCACAGACAATTGAAATGAACTGCTCCTGGACAAAGTTTATACACTACTAATGGAAACTCCGCGGCAGCGCTCAGTAAGCTTGGGCGCTGCCACAACGGGCCGGTCCGTAAGAGCAAGGTTATACTATCAGCGGAAATACATCCAGCGCAACTGATAAGGAACTTCCGGGAGCAGACAAGCACGTCGTATCTTGCAACTGGCGTTCAAGAGAAGGTATGTGTCAAGACCTGTGTTTAGGAATATCGGTTCCTTTGATTGTGATATTATGAAGGATGATAATGTGTTCGTCAAGCAAGTTACCACAGCAGAAGAAAGCTACAGACTGTTAAGTTTCGTGTTTAGATTCGCACTACAAGGAACGACTGCACACAATGGATCTGGTATACTGGAGTTATGCTTTTACAGACATCCCTACAACAGCACAGTGACTGGTGTTAATTTTTTGAGTCATATGCTAATTTTAGTATGCAGTGTTGTCATACTTCTTTGCTTTTTTTTTTATAAAACGGTGCACAGACGCTGCAGGCCATTATGTAGTACGCGGGTTCAGGATAGATAAAGTATTCAATATAGAACTGGTAATGATGTATAATTTTGTAAAAATTTATGGGTAATGTTCTGCCCCTTTACATGGAGGAAGGTAAGTTAATCGCAGTTTTTAAGGTTACAAGTCTCATCATTTAAAAGTATTCAAAGGGCCATTTCCCTGTACAGGATTTCCTTGATAAAATGTAATGGTAAGTAGCAAACTGTAACCCCATCTTGAAGTTTAACTGCCATGGTGTACTTGTACTTCCATTGTAGTTACAGTAACATATCATTCAATCTTTCGTTTGTAGTAATTTTTTCCCTTGTGTATGCCAATGTGTTGCATTGTGAGTGTGTGCAACACAAACCATAAATATCACTCCTCAGAAACACTACACAAAATTTTGAAAATACTTTACACGAGTCCAATATAGGTTACGGTTGACTTTTAAAAATTGTAACTACATAATTTTTTTATTTATTTTATTTTTTCACTCCCAATAAGGGCAGATGATCATGTATATAGAGTTTGTCAATGACAGTTGGCGACATAATATGTACGATGAGTTGCTACCATTTGACCATAAAATAAATTGTTTGGACTACATAAATATCTGCCGACATAAAATTTATTAATTTATAAAGTACATATTTTAAAAATAAACATTTTGATAATTATTTCTCATTAGTAAATTATTCAATTGTATCAAATAAATTATATACCACATACATTTTAAGTTTGGTATGTAATTTTTGANCTCATTAGTAAATTATTCAATTGTATCAAATAAATTATATACCACATACATTTTAAGTTTGGTATGTAATTTTTGAATTTGTGAATGTTCTGTTTATTAGTATCACTATTATTATTGGTTAGTGTTATTGTTAGCTTGGCGCCGTTTACTAGCCATAACTAAATCGAAAAGTAAAAAAAAATACTAAAAAAGGAACATTACAAAAGACCATATTTAAAAAGCCCGCATCTCAGTTATTAGTTGGGGGNTAAAAAAAAATACTAAAAAAGGAACATCACAAAAGACCATATTTAAAAAGCCCGCATCTCAGTTATTAGTTGGGGGAAAAACCACTGCGCGCTAGTATCGCTCCAGCAGAGTCCATAGATGGTTGCATTGAGAGTACCTTCTATATNAAACCACTGCGCGCTAGTATCGCTCCAGCAGAGTCCATAGATGGTTGCATTGAGAGTACCTTCTATATACCTATCTGTTCTATGGGCGTACACGAGGTCAGTTGACGCCGGCCACATGGCTCGCCTGCCTGCGTGTTATACCTGCCGCCTTGCGTCCTGCTGGTACTGTCAGGGAGCATGCAGGTGGAGAGTCGTAACTCAAGGAAGGCCCTTACACAGTTGAAAACTATTAACATTTGACTTTACAATTGCTTTCCGACGCGTTGTTTCTTGTGGAACCTGACACAATGGAACTGTCAAAGGTAAAGTCAAGCACTCTTTGAATATTTACNCCGACGCGTTGTTTCTTGTGGAACCTGACACAATGGAACTGTCAAAGGTAAAGTCAAGCACTCTTTGAATATTTACGATTTCAAAAAGTTGGAATTTAAAGTCTAAGTCAAGCAGTCATTTTGCCGAGACTCTAACAGAGGTTATGTGGAATGAGTGCAATTTCATTGTAGGGCGATTTNTAAGTCAAGCAGTCATTTTGCCGAGACTCTAACAGAGGTTATGTGGAATGAGTGCAATTTCATTGTAGGGCGATTTTCATCATGTATATTAAACCAAGCTCGTCAAAATTAAATAAATAAATGGCAAACTAATATAATGTGAAGAGGAAATATACGAATTTATATTTTTGAATAAAGTAAACAAGAAAGTTGTTTGTTTTGAAATTAACTTTTAATATAAATTTTACGCCTATTTATTTTTTTTAAAAAAAGGTACTTAAAATGCATTTCTAGATAATATGATAATGATTTACTTACCAAGATACACATTTTTACACAGCTCGTAGAACCGATTTTCAATTGTCTGAACTTCAACTTTTCGATTGTATTGTGTATTGGTTTCATCAAAGGAAAGGAAATAGTCAAATGCTAAAGTATAATGAGACATCCTTATCCAATTCATTCGTTTACCGAAGAAAGCCGTAGTAGGTTCTACAGTACTGCTGAAGAGTGAAAGTCACATTCTCGCTGTGTGTCATGGTGGTACTGCCGAGACCTCGCCAACTGTAAATTTTTTTTATATTGTGATTGGCCTATACTTTCTGGGCAATATTATTTATGCTTCTCTTNGACCTCGCCAACTGTAAATTTTTTTTATATTGTGATTGGCCTATACTTTCTGGGCAATATTATTTATGCTTCTCTTATCCACTGTTATTTCATATCACAAATACATTTGAGCGAATATAGACTGTAACTGCGAAGGTGAAACACTACATTACAACCAGTTTTAATTTGTATAAACATGAGATACCCGAGAAAACCCTCCGACCAGCGGCATCATCCGGTACGATTCCAGATNACATTACAACCAGTTTTAATTTGTATAAACATGAGATACCCGAGAAAACCCTCCGACCAGCGGCATCATCCGGTACGATTCCAGATACAAAAATCCGGAAGCGACCTCGCTGGGAATCGAACCCGGTGTCTGCTAGATGGGAGGCAAGTAGTCTGACCACTACACCGCCACGGCCTGGATGTTTGGTAGAGGTGTCTGAACACGAAAAGCATTTAAGGGGGCAGTGTCCCATCTTAGATTCTTTTTACAAGATTCATAATCAAAATTCATGACCAGACATTAAATCAGAGCTTGGTGTTACACAAAGGACTACCGTGCAGAATGTTTGAAATTTTTGCTGTTTCAGTTGTATTTGTATTTTCCCATTTGGAACTGAAATGATTAAATAATGAGACAGTCTAAGATAACGGTTACAAAAGTGAAACGACCCATGTAAGACAAAGAAGTCGGATTTTGAAACAACTGTTGAGATNGATAACGGTTACAAAAGTGAAACGACCCATGTAAGACAAAGAAGTCGGATTTTGAAACAACTGTTGAGATGTCCCTCTCGACAAGTTTGGTTTTTAAATACTGACTCTAAAAATTTATTTATGGGGGAATACACATAANGTTGAGATGTCCCTCTCGACAAGTTTGGTTTTTAAATACTGACTCTAAAAATTTATTTATGGGGGAATACACATAAATCCAAGATGCCAGGGATACGTCCCTCTTAAGTAACATTTCGTGCCCAAACACAAGTGTCAAGTTCTGATTTCAAATCCAAAGAAGATAAAACTCGCACTTTTACCGATTTTGGCTACAAAAGTCTATCAGTTTTAACTACCAATGGTTTTTATACAGAAACACGAGAGTTGTCTTTAGACACGCATCATATGTCACATTCAGGAGAGTCGGCGACAACGTAAAGACTGCATGGCAGTTAGGGAGGGACCTTGCGCCTAGAGGCGATGAGGCGAGTTGGGAGAGAGCAAGATTCGTCCTTATTGCTCCCACGCTTCTCGGCCTCTAACGCGGAAAAAATATCTAGGCAGACGGGAACCTTAACAACACATAGATTTTCAATTTAATTAATACTTTGAGCTTTGAAGACAAATTTACCTTAGCAGTGCAGAACGTACTATTAGTTAGGACGAATTCTGTGCTATGCTCTCACATTACCTTCTCCTCCTTCTCCTCTACCTACTCCTGTTACTCCTTCGTTTCTTTTCCAAGAGATAGTAACCGATAGTAGGGATGTTTGTAACCTTCTCCCAGCCCGAAAAGCACACAAGGATAGAGTTGCCACTCAGCAGTATAATAAGAGAACCTTATCTCATTCGACCGACTTAGGTTTCGCTGTACTGCCAACGTTAGAACACAGAGTAAACTGCAAGTGTTCACTTTTTAATTTATGCTGGCAGACAAAGTGCTTGACGTCGCCAGCCTTTTATTTGATAATGTTACACGGACGCCTGAGTGTTGTAGCTGAGTTCGTGAGGGATGGAGGTCTTAATAAAAATAATATAACTAAATTTAGATTTTTAATTTATTCAAACAGCTATTTTTTACAGCATTAAATTATCTCCACTATTACTCTTTTTTATTTCACAGTGACTGTAATATTTAATGTCTATTTCAACTCTAATTACCGTCCTTGTTTAACCAACTAGGACTACAGCCTTACACCCTTGGTCGGGTGGAATGGTCGAGAGGCTTAACCACAGTCAGGAGTGGTTACTGCCGATCTTTGTGGCAGACAACCAAAAGGACTGGGATGCAAAGGTTCCATTGTTTCTTTTTGCTTACTGCCCAGCAGTTCACGAGTGCACAAGGGTAACGCCATCAATGATGCTGTTTGGAAGAGAGCTATGCCTCCCTAGTGACCTGCTGTTGGGCCGACCGACAGAAGAGGAAACTGCAGTCCCTGATTATGCTAACGAATTACGTAACAGACTTGTTGGTATTCATGATTTTGCTCGGCAGCACCTTAGAATAAATAGTGACAGGATGAAGACGCGGTATGACAGGAGAATGTAGGGCGAGGTATTTCAAGAAGGACAACTGGTGTGGCTGTACAACTCACAGAGGCGAAAAGGGCACTGCCCGAAACTACAGACATTTCGGGATGGTCCCTACAGGATTCTAAATAAAATCAATGATGTGGTATTTCGGATTTGTCGTCAAGGCTCTCGGGAGAAGCCGAAGGTTGTCCAAATCGACGGACTGGCACTCTACGAAGGTTCGGATGTTGCAGAGTCTGTTCGGGACGAACAGACTTGAAGAGGGGGCAGTGTTACGTGCACTGGTCTGCATCGCTGACCTTAACCCACCTCGCGTGAGCGGGTGGAAGAGAAGGACTGAGCAGTGATGTGATAGCAGGGCAGTGAGTCGCTAACGGATGCTTGAATGACAGGCGAGCGATAATAATACTAGCGTTTCGAGTTATGAAGGCATTCTGCCACGATAACCCTTTGGTGGCTCGCCACTCCTGACCTTCGGCGGATATAATATCTGCGTTTATCTGAAGAATGCTCTGGGTCCCTGGCCTTGTATCTCTCAGTGTGACTCGGGGAGCGTTGAACATTCTAGATGGTCAGGACGACTGATATAAAAGTGTGACAGGCCTCCGAGCCGGCAGTTGTTAAATGGATGAGTTTCAGAGATAGACGACTAGCGAGAAGAGAAACGCATGGCGAAAGAGGTCACCAGCGGGAGGAAAATCTGCGACTTCAAACATCAGAGCAGTGAAGGGTGCGACTGCAGGCTGGACTATTAGACTATATGCATGATTGGCGCGGCGACGACGGAAGTGCCTTGNGGCCGTTTCCCCCTGGACCGGAACTTGAAAAGCAACACACTGGGTGGAGTGCGGGGGTGGGCAAGAAGAAGAAAGGACTCACTCACGCACTCCGCTCAGATAAAACATACATAGGCAATAACACTAGCGATATAAACAACAGACAAAACAAACACGAACAACGACACGCCACAACATCAAGAACAAGAAAACAATCCCGTAAAAAGCCCTTTGTCTCCTTCGGGTCGGCAGGGTTGTGGCGTAGGGTGGATACAAAGGCACCGTTTTTAACCAACTGACATTCCAAATATTTAATCGCTATTCTTCTTATATTCTATTTCCAAGCCCCATTAATTTTCTTTGTGTGAAATTTGTGTAACCTGATCTGATAATGACACCGCCTCGGATGGCCATTTGGCTAAGTAGGGTTAAAGTTTACAAAATTTTCTTCTTGTATGCATGAGTGAAAGACATTACAAATGATGGCAACAGCTACGCTGAACGTGTGTTTATGATGAGTATGAGTCAAGTGACAATAACCAAACAGAGGCAGAAAGAAGAACGTTAATTAGAGTTGAAATATACATTAAATATTGCACTCACTGTGACATAAAAAGAGTACTAGTGAAGAAAGATAATTTAATGTTTTAAATAATAATTTGTGAATAAATGAAAAAATCAAGTTTAGCTCTTTTATTTTTATTTAGACCTCCATCCCTCACGAACTCAGATACAACCCTTAGGCATCTATGTAACACTGGTGGCAGAAGTGGGATTCGCAGTCCACTTTTGTGGGCGTGGGTTATCGCGGCAGAATGCCTTCATAACTCGAAACGCTAGTAGGATTATCACTCGCCTGTCATTCAAACATCCCTTAGTAACTCGCCACACCGCCCTGCTACCATATCACTACTCTGCCCTTCTCTTCCGCCCGCTGACGCGGGGTGGGCCAAGGTCGGCGGCTCAGACCAGTGGCATATAACAATACTCTCCTATGTTTTCTGGGGAAAATTATTGATAGCGTCATTTATCCACATATATATCGTGCCACAAATTCATTCGAGAAGACAAGAATCATAACCACGAAGATGAAACACTACTTTATAAACAGTTTCTTGCATATGCCGACTAAAATACATATGGTATGAAGCATCACTTGTGAAGGCCACTTNAAGCATCACTTGCGAAGGCCACTTAGACAAGGAATAATGTACTACCGCCATCACAATGAAAATATATGCAGCCGTGCACATGTTTCTACAATATCTGAAGAGAAGTTCTGCAATATTGTTTTTCTATAGTAAATATGATGTTAATATACGCAGAAAATTTTAATGACTGAAGTTGTAAAAATGTAGAACCTCGACTTTGAGTATCTTCGGTAAGTTNATATACGCAGAAAATTTTAATGACTGAAGTTGTAAAAATGTAGAACCTCGACTTCGAGTATCTTCGGTAAGTCTTCGTTCTCCCTATTTTAATTGCCGGGGTCTGGTCCAGACTCGCCGATATGTGGCGCGAAGTGTACACTGCAGGTCGGAGCCTCGCCTCCGGAGATCTGGGGAGATCCACAGGAGGGTGCGCACGGGTAGATATCCGGGGGAGGGGGTGGTTAATGTGGATTTAGGGGAGGGGGTGGGATGGGATTGTTTTAAAAGGTAGGTCGCAACCCAGACCATCCGACGGCTGCGCGCGCGCGCACGCACACACACACCGCAGAACCAACAGTCTGTCGCGAGCACACACGCACGGGGCAACCGCAACAATTTCCTCCGGCAGTGAATCCTTGCTCAAGGTGACCGCCTGGGTAGGACGCCGAACTGTGCGCAGAGCTCCAGTTCAGAAAACGTTTGATTAAAAAACCGTCCAACGTGTCTGAATGAGCTATGCTTACGAACAGCATTTAAAAAACGTTACGCTTCTGTATACGTTTTTCAGTTCCTCAATTTCTCTCTAAGTCATGGTTTTGTGATAGTGAAAATGACTCAAACGGGTGGTGTTTTCACGGTCATTTTTAGGTATGAACATTCCGGTACAAAATATTTAAAAAAAAGGAAAAATAAGGACGTGCATCAAACCTTTATTTTTATTATTACGTCATAAAAGGGCATCTGAGTCTCCGCTGGATATCTCACAGCCGAGGCGCGTTATCGATGGCAAGACTGCACGCCAGTTCAGTGCTTCGCGCGTCGAGGCGATGAGAGAGTTGATGCGCATTTCTCGGTTGCCACTAGCGCTCCCACGCTTTTAGGCCTCAGGCGTGCAACATTCCTTGAACCTGGTGGCCGCGCCGACAGTCAGCGCTTGCCTGCCAAGCCACGCATCGGCACCAACGTCCACGAAGACTCACGTCTCACGGGTCACCAACAGGGTAAGCCTCAGTTCCCTCGTCCATTTATCCCCTGCGCTGATATTAATGCTGGATTTACGGTGTTTCAGCACCGCCACAACTACCCTGTACTCATATATGTTTGCGAAAAGTCTCTAGCTCTACTTAGGGGTTAGCACCTGGTTAACTGTTAAATAAACAAAACGTATATTATTTTCTTTTCCTCCGCGTGCATTCTTTTCCACCTCGGGACACGGACCTATTGGTTAGGATACGAGGGTTATTCGGAAAGTACGGTCCGATTTCTTATAAAACATAAACCATTACAGATTTTTTTTCAAAAAAACTTTTTTTTATTTAATTCCTTAAATGTTTCTCTATTTTTCTACATAGTTTACATATTTGTTTAAACATTTGTCATAACGTTCTGCAAGCTTTTGTATGCCTAAGTCATAGACGTCTGGCGCCTGTGAGGATAACCAGTCTGTAACTGCTTCTTTCACGTCTCGTCCCCTGTGACAACCTTCTCTAAAAATTGANAACCTCCCTAATGTACTTATAGCTAACTAACTACATCTAGAAGAGAAAGGGAAAAACCGGCACAGACACCGTAAAAGTAAAAACCCTTTCGACAGAAAAGAATTAAAAATTGTTACATGCATTATAAGAAAATNAATTAGGCCATGAAAAACCTCCCTAATGTACTTATAGCTAACTAACTACATCTAGAAGAGAAAGGGAAAAACCGGCCAGACACCGTAAAAACTCTTTCGACAGAAAAGAATTAAAAATTGTTACATGCATTATAAGAAAATGCTACAGGAGAAAGATAGGTGGGTACCATGCTCTTTATTATTGGGAGAGGAGAAACTAGTAGAGAGGTGGCTGGGATCTTCTTTTCTGAATTGGGGCTGGCTTTGGTTTAACCAGAGTGATGAACGCGTCGAGGCGATGAGAGAGTTGATGCGCATTTCTCGGTTGCCACTAGCGCTCCCACGCTTTTAGGCCTCAGGCGTGCAACATTCCTTGAACCTGGTGGCCGCGCCGACAGTCAGCGCTTGCCTGCCAAGCCACGCACCCGCATCGGCACCAACGTCCACGACGACTTACGTCTAACGGGTCACCAACAGGGTAAGCCTCAGTTCCCTCGTCCATTTATCCCCTGCGCTGATATTAATGCTGGATTTACGGTGTTTCAGCACCGCCACAACTACCCTGTACTCATATATGTTTGCGAAAAGTCTCTAGCTCTACTTAGGGGTTAGCACCTGGTTAACTGTTAAATAAACAAAACGTATATTATTTTCTTTTCCTCCGCGTGCATTCTTTTCCACCTCGGGACACGGACCTATTGGTTAGGATACGAGGGTTATTCGGAAAGTACGGTCCGATTTCTTATAAAACATAAACCATTACAGATTTTTTTTCAAAAAAACTTTTTTTTTATTTAATTCCTTACATGTTTATCTATGTTTCTACATAGTTTCCATATTTTTTTTAACATTTGTCATAACGTTCTACAAGCTTTTGTAAGCCTAAGTCATAGACATCTGGCGCCTGTGAGGATAACCAGTCTGTAACTGCTTCTTTCACGTCTCGTCCCCTGTGACAATCTTCTCTAAAAATTGACGACCTTCCAATACTATAGCCAGGTTTTTTAGTTCTCGTGTCCGGTAAGAAAAGTTTTGGCGTTCCTCAGTAAGCAGCCTGGGAACCCAACGCGCGCACAATTTGTGAAATTGCAAATTTTCAGAGACAATTTTGTGCAAATGAATAACATAAAAATAATTTATATATNCGCGCACAATTTGTGAAATTGCAAATTTTCAGAGACAATTTTGTGCAAATGAATAACATAAAAATAATTTATATATGCTTTTACCTATACTTATAAACTTATCATAATAAGTTTACATATCATTATTTGATACATGCTCAACATATTCTTCATTCAAGCATTACATTTATGGTAAGCGTTTTTGCAAAACAATTCCTCCTGTGCACATTCAAGCCACTCTTATTCGCATATACCGCACAGCAGTTGACGCATGGGTAGGTCTTGTAGATGGTGGTAAATGTGTAGTTACTATCTTCATGATCTTTGGCAGTGGTACAAACACTCGCTTCCCGATGAACTACAAACATAGCCTTTGCACTTCTTGTTATGTCTATACANATTTGGCAGTGGTACAAACACTCGCTTCCCGATGAACTACAAACATAGCCTTTGCACTTCTTGTTATGTCTATACAGATCATCACTTCGGGTAATACGTCATCACAGATATCACAGTGGAACCCTTTGTATTTGCGACGGAATTCACGTTGCACAGCCGTAACCGATTCACATTTAGCAAACTGNGTACAAACACTCGCTTCCCGATGAACTACAAACATAGCCTTTGCACTTCTTGTTATGTCTATACAGATCATCACTTCGGGTAATACGTCATCACAGATATCACAGTGGAACCCTTTGTATTTGCGACGGAATTCACGTTGCACAGCCGTAACCGATTCACATTTAGCAAACTGAATAACACAGAACGCATTTTGTTGTTCCGTCGCCATCGTGATGCGGACTAACACACAACACACGCTCGTAGTGCACGACAGACGCTCCCAGTGCCATCTCTCGGCAGACAAAGGAAACACCAGACCGTCCCCTTCACATTAACGCGTCGAATGCGAGCTCGCTAACCCCTCACCACCTCAAACCGTAACACCAGACATGCTGGCAAGAGCATGGAACGAGTTTGATTTTGGCGTAGATGTCGTTCGGGCCGCTCATAGTGGTCACATAGCACATTTATGAATATATGGTCAACAAATTTCATGGTACCACGGTTCATTTGATATGTTGCTATTCTTTATAAAATCGAACGTGCGGATATCATAATACAAATTGACCAAATATATTAGAATAATAAAATTAAGAATATGATTATGTGATAGAATCAGTTGTCACCAAGATATTTATGGAATTTTTAATAAAGAAGAAATAATAAAATATTAAATAACTTTTCATTTAATAATGGCAGGGGAATAGAAATAATATTGTATTGTAATTGAAAAAATTAATACAGTTGGAAACATTTTTTACCCTGGATAAATAGTAATTTTAAACTTAAAATTTATATAATAATAAATTTGCATGTCAAAAAACAAGNATTTTTAATAAAGAAGAAATAATAAAATATTAAATAACTTTTCATTTAATAATGGCAGGGGAATAGAAATAATATTGCATTGTAATTGAAAAAATTAATACAGTTGGAAACATTTTTTACCCTGGATAAATAGTAATTTTAAACTTAAAATTTATATAATAATAAATTTGCATGTCAAAAAACAAGTTATAGAATAAAAAATCTTGGAAACCATATTAAAGATTTTTAATTTGTCCAGATAGATTGAAAAACACACTTAATTCTAGCTATGCTACAGAAAATGGAATAACATGTTGAATAGCTACAATTTATATTATATTAATAAAAATTTTAAAACAAAGAGGAATCAAATTCAATAAAAGATCGTAAAAAAATTAATGGAAAATATGAAAAATATTTTTTAAATACTTTTTTTAAATTTTGTTGCGATAACTAGAATGTGTAAAAAATTAACATATAATTTGCAAAACAATTTTTAATTATGTTGTGTTATAATAAGGTGTTCTTTCTTTAATTCTTCTACTATTTAGGGTAAATTTTTTAAGTGTGTTTCGGTTTTTATATCTGCAAGTTCAATTAAAGAATATCAACAAGATTTTTGTATTAATAGTTTAAAATATTGAAATCATTTTAATTTGTTTTGTACCATTTTATAATTTTAACAGTGGAATTTAATAAACTTAAAATTTTAACTTTAACACAATATTTTGCTGAATTAAAATTATAAAATCCAGGTCTAAGAAATTTGTTAAAACTTCCACATGCATCACTTTTAATTAAAGAATTTTCCATTCTTTAAATCTTTGTCACAATCTATAAAATTGGTTATTTCTGCTATCATAATAATAATGCAAAAACAGTCGGTTATTGGTGTAAATTATTTTATTTTTGCTTATTTTTTTTTTATAGAAACTATAACTCCTATTATTGTTATAAGATAAATATTAATTACATTTTCTTGCTAACCACAATCCAAATATTTCGTTGCTTGGTTTAATTTTATTTTAAGTAAATTGTATAAGGAATATTTATGTGCAGAGATTTTATTTTAGGCTTCCAGTTATATATTAATGTCACACATATATACACAGTATAAAACAAACTCGCTTATCCATCTCTGTCTGTGTATTCGCTTTACTTCTAAACTACTTGATGAATTTTGATGCCATATTCAACATCGTTTAGAGAATAATTTGAGGAAGATTTTGGTGTATAATACATTCATATTTAATGTAAGGATAGTAGAAAAAAGTCGAACCGTTTGTAATCAAGTCGTAAAAAAAAGCTTTTAGGGCGCTTACATGGCTTGCGCTGACTAAACCATAAGAGATACATCAAATTAATGTACTACAGAATTGTAACTCTTAAAAAGGTCTACAGAAAGTTCCGCGATAGCATATGTTTATCTGTTAAGGATGACCCACAGCCACCATTTTTGTCTTTAATAGTATCGCTGTAAAAAATAAACTGTTACCAGGCGAAGCTGGACCGGTTCGCTTATGTATATATATGTGTAGATGTGTGTAGATGCGTAGATGCGTAGATGTGTAGATATATAGATGTAGATATATGTATGTATATATAAGCGAACCGGCCCATAATATATATGTATATATATCGAAAACTAAGTCGCAAAGAATTAACTTATAAAAATAAATTACACAAGGGTTTTAAAATGTATAAAATAAAAATTATATTATATTGTATTCTATTATAGCATATTATCTTACATTGTATTATAAATTAATATATTCTATTGCATTCCATCATTGTCATAAAAATAAATTTAAATTTAAAAAGGTGTCGAAACTAATTTTATAAAAATTATAAATAAATGTTTTGAAAACTAATATTCGAAAATATTTATAAAAATTGTGTATAACAATTATTTCGAATGATTGAAAATGTAAAACGAGCTAAAACTTAGTAGCTAAAAGTAGTGCGATCTGCAGATTGTAGGTATTGGAGTTTTGCCTAAATATTATTAATCAATTCCTATAAATATTAAATTAGTTTACATATATTAAGATATAAATATGTTGTATTACGATAAAACAAATTTATTTATATAATTTTTCTTTATCATACATGTTACATTTTTTTTCTTGTTTTCCATTTACAATAAAAGTATTTTATGTGAAATTTTTTGTTCAAATTCATTTTAATTTTGAATTATTATAAATTTATATTCACTGTTATAATTTTATTTTCAAATATTTCTATGTAGTGCTTTTTTACTCTTCGTTACAACTGTTTAATATTTTCGTTAATAATTGTATTTTAGCAATTTGCTCAAAGTTTTTTTATATCTTAAGAGATTCTTAGGTTCTTGATATTTATAGAAAAATATCAAGGTATTTAAGTTCTTGGTATTTTCTTACGTATTTGATATTTGAACAGATTCTTAGGTTTTAAAAAAAGTATAGACAATTATCAAATAGCATTAGGTTGATTGATACTTAGTTAAATATCAAAATGGTGCCAGAAATCTTATTTTATATACTAACATCATCAGTTCCTATAACGACGCAGCATCCATAATATAACATCAGGCATTGCCAGTCTGTGGCATTTCGGGTTTCTTTGGCCTGGCACCACTAGAAAGGAATCTACTGCTGTTGCAGATTTAATAACAGCACACTTAATGAGTGCTGTAGTGAGTGACGTCAGAAAGTGATTTGTGGGCTAAGATGAGCCCCAGCAATGGCCAGTATCTTGGACTGGATCGTCGTGGAAATACTCTCTATCTGGAGCACAATCCATCAATCCTCTAGACTTGTACTCGACCTCCTTTTTCCCGAGCCAATCCTCAGTGTGGGAGTGCCTACACATATCCATTAATCCCAATGTAATTGGACAGTATGGTCTGAACGACCCACATGGAGGGCTATACTGCCTTACGACCACCCAGCTGTTTTTATCCCAAGTATAAATCCTCTATCGAAGTCCGTTAATCGTGTAAAGTGACTACATTGTCTTCCGTCATTATTTCTGTGGGTTTTCTTGGTAATGCCTGTTGTTTATCGCATGAACACAGCTTTGACTATACGCTAGTGTCAATGACCGCTGGTCGGTGCTCCAAGCACCTCCACTAGGTGTTGTGTCAAAAGTGCACACATGGGATCATGTGTGTGCCATTTTGTACTCACACTGTTAATATAGTTTTTTTTGGAAGGTTTCTTCGTGGTGTGATATTTTTGTTGTACATCAGTCTATATCATTTTGGGAATGTTGATTGGTTCGCTAGTGATTATATTCTGTGGGGAATAAGTTATATGGTCTGACCGTGTGGTAGTAATACACGATGTAATGGTTTGTCAGAATATGTCGTGGGAATTTCGTATGAATACCTGGATGGTGACATTGGTATAGTTCGTATGAACAGACTGTTCAATGAAATGTGCAGTTCGCATAGTTTATATGGTTTAATTATATAGACGTTTGGTATTNTCGTATGAACAGACTGTTCAATGAAATGTGCAGTTCGCATAGTTTATATGGTTTAATTATATAGACGTTTGGTATTAATTTTAAGTTATAATGTGTCCGTGGCCAGTATGACATGATGTTATTGTTTGCTATAATATTTCATATGTTTATATTTTTGGTATATTAATTATAAGTAGAAATAAATAGGGAGAACTGGGACAACCGTATGCTGGATATGGAGCCGCGGAACCATGACGGCCATCTTGAATCCTGTTGCGCTACCATTTCTCGTCAGCGCCGGCAACCTTTGATTTCCCTTTTTTCACTCTGTAATATCTTTTTTCCCTCTGGAATTTCCCTTTAATCCTTCCCGCTCTACTGTTCCACCTCGGCACTTCATGATCNCCATAAGAGATACATCAAATTAATGTACTACAGAATTGTAACTCTTAAAAAGGTCTACAGAAAGTTCCGCGATAGCCTATGTTTATCTGTTAAGGATGACCCACAGCCACCATTTTTGTCTTTAATAGTATCGCTGTAAAAAATAAACTGTTACCAGGCGAAGCTGGACCAGTTCGCTTATGTATATATATGTGTAGATGTGTGTAGATGTGTGTAGATGTGTGTAGATGCGTAGATGTGTAGATGTGTAGATATGTAGATATATATATGTAGATATATGTATGTATATATAAGCGAACCGGCCCATAATATATATGTACATATATCGAAAACTAAGTCGCAAAGAATTAACTTATAAAAATAAATTACACAAGGGTTTTAAAATGTGTAAAATAAAAATTATATTTTATTGTATTCTATTATAGCATATTATCTTACATTGTATTATAAATTAATATATTCTATTGCATTCCATCATTGTCATAAATTTAAATTTAAAAAGGTGTCGAAACTAATTTTATAAAAATGATAAATAAATGTTTTGAAAACGAATATTCGAAAATATTTATAAAAATTGTGTATAACAATTATTTCAAATGATTGAAAATGTAAAACGAGCTAAAACTTAGTAGTTAAAAGTAGTGCGATCTGCAGATTGTAGGTATTGGAGTTTTGTCTAAATATTATTAATCAATTCCTATAAATATTAAATTAGTTTACATATATTAAGATATAAATATGTTGTATTACGATAAAACAAATTTATTTATATAATTTTTCTTTATCATACATGTTACATTTTTTTTCTTGTTTTCCATTTACAATAAAAGTATTTTATGTGAAATTTTTTGTTCAAATTCATTTTAATTTTGAATTATTATAAATTTATATTCACTGTTATAATTTTATTTTCAAATATTTCTGTGTAGTGCTTTTTTACTCTTCGTTACAACTGTTTAATATTTTCGTTAATAATTGTATTTTAGCAATTTGCTTAAAGTTTTTGATATCTTAACAGATTCTTAGGTTCTTGATATTTATAGAAAAATATCAAGGTATTTAAGTTCTTGGTATTTTCTTACGTATTTGATATTTGAACAGATTCTTAGGTTTTAAAAAAAGTATAGACAATTATCAAATAGCATTAGGTTGATTGATACTTAGTTAAATATCAAAATGGTGCCAGAAATCTTATTTTATATACTAACATCATCAGTTCCTATAACGACGCAGCATCCATCATATAACATCAGGCATTGCCAGCCTGTGGCATTTCGGGTTTCTTTGGCCTAGCACCACTAGAAAGGAATCTGCTGCTGTTGCAGATTTAATAACAGCACACTTAATGAGTGCTGTAGTCAGTGACGTCGGAAAGTGATTTGTGGGCTAAGATGAGCCCCAGCACTCGCCAGTATCTTGGACTGGATCGTCGTGGAAATACTCTCTATCTGGCGCACAATCCATCAATCCTCTAGACTTGTAGTCGACCTCCTTTTTCCCGAGCCAATCCTCAGTGTGGGAGTGCCTACACGTATCCATTAATCCCAATGTAATTGGACAGCATGGTCTTAACGACCCACATGGTGGGCTATACTTCCTTACGACCACCCAGCTGTTTTTATCCCAAGTATAAATCCTCTATCGAAGTCCGTTAATCGTGTAAAGTGACTACATTGTCTTCCGTCATTATTTCTGTGGGTTTTCTTGGTAATGCCTGTTGTTTATCGCATGAACACAGCTTTGACTATACGCTAGTGTCAATGACCACTGGTCGGTGCTCCAAGCACCTCCACTAGGTGTTGTGTCAAAAGTGCACACATGGGATCATGTGTGTGCCATTTTGTACTCACACTGTTAATATAGTTTTTTTTGGAAGGTTTCTTCGTGGTGTGATATTTTTGTTGTACATCAGTCTATATCATTTTGGGAATGTTGATTGGTTCGCTAGTGATTATATTCTGTGGGGAATAAGTTATATGGTCTGACCGTGTGGTAGTAATACACGATGTAATGGTTTGTCAGAATATGTCGTGGGAATTTCGTATGAATACCTGGATGGTGACATTGGTATAGTTCGTATGAACAGACTGTTCAATGAAATGTGCAGTTCGCATAGTTTATATGGTTTAATTATATAGACGTTTGGTATTGATTTTAAGTTATAATGTGTCCGTGGCCAGTATGACATGATGTTATTGTTTGCTATAATATTTCATATGTTTATATTTTTGGTATATTAATTAGAAGTAGAAATACATAGGGAGAACTGGGACAACCGTATGCTGGATATGGAGCCGCGGAACCATGACGGCCATCTTGAATCCTGTTGCGCTACCATTTCTCGTCAGCGCCGGCAACCTTTGATTTCCCTTTTTTCACTCCGTAATATCTTTTTTCCCTCTGGAATTTCCCTTTAATCCTTCCCGCTCTACTGTTCCACCTCGGCACTTCATGATCNCGTAATATCTTTTTTCCCTCTGGAATTTCCCTTTAATCCTTCCCGCTCTACTGTTCCACCTCGGCACTTCATGATCTTGCATTCAGATTAGTTTTCTCCCGTTCTTTCATTCCTCACGCTCTGTCATTCCTTCCCCATGTCCGTTATATCCCTCGGGTGTTTTCTCATATTCCTTCCAGCATCCTTGTATTTCCCTTGTTTTTTTCTCTCATGCTCTCTCATTCCTTCGTGCCTCCCATGTGTTATATCTCTCTGAGTTTTCTCATTCCTTCCAGTCTCCGTTAATTTTTCTCTCGCCCCCACCCCTCTCTTGCTTTTCGCGCCCACCGTCACCGTCAACATCGTCTGCTGTAGGCGGCCATAATTAATTCCCAGATCCGCCACCAGTGTGTGTGAAGTTCTACACCACGCACGTACACACATACACACTCTCGTTAATCAATAGGTAACCAATGGTCTCTACGGAGGCGGAACTAACGTTTCTTATGATGGAACAGGCGAGAACTAACGAAGATATTTTTATTAATATGTTTGTTTCTGCCGACCTCTTTATGGGTTGCGTTGTTCGGTAAATGATCTCACATTTCGTTAATTAAAATCTCGTTAACTAAGGCGGAACTGAAGATTTTTACCCTTTACTGTCTTCTTCCCCACCATCCCCCTTTTTTCCTGTGCTGTCGTCATTTTAGGTCAGTATTCCTTAGTCTACTTTGTTTTAGTTCTGTGTTCTTAGGTGGGAAGTTTTCCTTTCTGCGTTGGAACCCCACCTACGTAGAACGGCCACGCAGCACAAAAGGAAATTGTAATTTTATTTTTCTCGGAAAATTTAAATAATACAATTATTTACGTAACTTTGTAAAATTTCCCCAAAAAATTACAAGTGCTTGCAAACGTACTGCGTAGTCCCTGGTCCCAATGTCCGGGAACCGTTCACATGGCTGCTTTTGGAAGCCATGTGGACGGTAAAGGGGGAGGGAGACGCTGTTACAGAATAAGAAGAAGATGGAGGCGTCCGGGCGTATCGGAGATTGTGGTGCGAGAGAGAGAGGTCGACCACGTCCCCGCTCGAGATCAATGTGATGTCGACTTCCGGAGAATGCAGTGGACGAGAAACCGACTCCAAAACCAAATGGAGGGCAGACAGCTACACTGAAGAACATGAATGGCAGAAATAGATATATTTAAAGTAATAAATATAATGTTAAATAAATAAAACCCTTAATATGTAATTTTAAAATTTATTTCAAATATATATACTTTTTCACATAAAAATATAATTACAACTGCCACACTTGTGACACAAATTTCAGCAATGAGGTATTTTGTTTTTACATACTATTTTCATTGTATTAAAAACCAATAATATTTTAAAAAAACGTACAGTTGAACAAAATAAAATGAATAATTTTTAAATAACTTTGGAATGTTTTGAAAATATTTGTTCTATTTAGATGAATTTTCCTCAATTAAGATTTGATAAAGTATTTGATCAAAAGGATTATGTATGTTTAAAATATATTTTGGTAACAAATTTTTTACGATCACGGATTCAATAATAATTTTAATAAAATTTTATTGCAAAGTTATTAAGAACATAATTATATCGAAAAAATAAGTATAGCAACAATAATAACACGCACACACATTTTAATACACTATTTACTACAGTCTATACAAAAGTCGAAAACAATTTTTTTTATCTCTAAAAATTTCGTTTGTTTTTTGTTCCTGGTTAACAAAAAACTGTACACGTTCACCATGTTTGACTGTCACGGGCAGGGCGAAGCAGTTCGCGAATGATTGTAAGCAGCAGCTTCTTGCGAAACGCCGCACAAGTCTCTGTATCGCAGTGAAGTCCGTCGTCTCGACCACCAACACCCCGGCTCCCTGGTTGGTCATCACCGCACTGCTACCTCGTTGTTAAGAGCCACCCAAATTTATACACTCTCTCAATCCCAATCACCGCACTTCACATCCTGTTCCTCCTTAACGCTCCCGCATAAGTAGAACTTTTCCTAGTGCTTGAGAACCAGAAGCGCGGGAGCGATAAGGGCGACACTGCCACGCGCATCAAGTGCGCCATCGCCGCTAAGCGCAAGGTTATGAACTGGCTTGAAGTGTTCTCGTCGTGCTGCGTGTACCTATGGGACTTTCAGCGGTGACCCTATTAATTTATTGGTGAAAAGTCTATAGGAAGGTTCAATGCAGGGCCCTTGAGTAGTTTTGTATGTATCTGGTGCATTTATTTTGAGATACAGCGGTTTTAAAAAGCCGTTTTCAGCCGTTTCGGACTCTGAAATGGTGCTTGTAATGTGAGTGACGTCTGGAAAGTACTCAACAGCTCTCGTGTGAAGTGCGTGTTGTGGGCAAGCTGCTGCCTTCTACTGAGGCAGTGCTCCCCTACATAACCCGAGAGCGCCTGGACGTTTAATAATCTCTTGGGAAAACGTGTATTTCGAACACTATGTAACTCAGTTCAAGCGCCAGGTAGGCGGGGAGCCTTAACAGTTGACTCCACGACTTCTGCCCCGCCAATGGCAGGATCAATATCAAGTCCAACGGCGGTCCCTTTGCTGGTGATGGAACCCACAGACTAAAGATGAGGTAGACCGATATCGCTGGCTGCACACAACCAGTCTCTGTGTCCCAACACTGAACTGCTCTTCTGCCAATACGGCTAGCGAAAATGGCACGGATTGGATTTGAGGTTAGAGCACTGTTTAGTAAAAAAANCCAATACGGCTAGCGAAAATGGCACGGATTGGATTTGAGGTTAGAGCACTGTTTAGTAAAAAAAGTTGTTTCCAATTTATAGTGCAGGTTGAGTAAATTCAAATTGATGAAAGTATTTTATTAATATAATACNAAAGATGAGGTAGACCGATATCGCTGGCTGCACACAACCAGTCTCTGTGTCCCAACACTGAACTGCTCTTCTGCCATTACGGCTAGCGAAAATGGCACGGATTGGATTTGAGGTTAGAGCACTGTTTAGTAAAAAAAAGTTGTTTCCAATTTATAGTGCAGGTTGAGTAAATTCAAATTGATGAAAGTATTTTATTAATATAATACTGCTTGCCGTTTAAAAATTAAGATATAAACACACATTCTACGCCAGGTAATCGATGGCCAGTTACGTTAAAGTGGAGTGGATATTGTCCACCAATGGTTTCTCGCCATTTATTTCTTCTTCGAGTGAGATTTCTCCTTTTTTTTTCCGGCGCCATCGAATTCTTCAGCTGTTATGTTTACATCACTAGNATGGTTTCTCGCCATTTATTTCTTCTTCGAGTGAGATTTCTCCTTTTTTTTTCCGGCGCCATCGAATTCTTCAGCTGTTATGTTTACATCACTAGCAGCATCGACTGCCAACAGTGCAGCACGATCATCTACAGATGGTAGAGTACCATCGACTTCTTCAGCTGTGACACCTTCGAAATCTTCAATGCAGCCGTCGAACTTCTCGGCTGAGGTAGGCCTACCTAGAACACCATTGCTGGCGTTACCTGCTTCTTTAACTCCAGCACCTACATCTCCAACAGGTCCTTCCGAGTATTTGCCTGAACCACTACTTCGTCATCCANGCAGCATCGACTGCCAACAGTGCAGCACGATCATCTACAGATGGTAGAGTACCATCGACTTCTTCAGCTGTGACACGTTCGAAATCTTCAATGCAGCCGTCGAACTTCTCGGCTGAGGTACCTAGAACACCATTGCTGGCGTTACCGGCTTCTTTAACTCCAGCACCTACATCTCCAACAGGTCCTTCCGAGTATTTGCCTGAACCACTACTTCGTCATCCCNGGCTTCTTTAACTCCAGCACCTACATCTCCAACAGGTCCTTCCGAGTATTTGCCTGAACCACTACTTCGTCATCCCCTTTTGTGATAAGACACTTGCTTTCGGTTACAGTGTATGGAGCCGTGAAAGTTTTCATTGTTCCAAGAATTTTAAATCAGAAATAACTTTGATAGCCCAACTAACGAACATACTTTTCCTTATGTAATGACTGAATAATATTTTTTTGCAATAAACTTGGAATGAAATTATGTTTAGTTCAAATAATTGTTAATATTGTGGAATGTTTGAAACAGTTTTAATTTATTTAAAGGGATTACTAGTGCTGAACAGCGACTCCTGACTCTCTGAACCGCAATATGCCATACTGCAAAGTAGTAAATAATAGTTTCAATTGTCTAACGTGATTTATTTGAACTCGGCCACAATAATACATTTTAAGCCTGTAAACTGTGAAAGTAATTTTTCATATTTTTCAGCAGAAGTCTATTAATTTTATATTTCATTTTATGATATGGAACTGCGTCTTGAGGTAAATTGACCGTGTCAGCAAATGAATACAGAAGAGTGATATTTAAGTACATTAATACATTTTATTGAAGGACCGATGATCAAATTACAGAGACTGAGAAATTCTGGAACTAAAATTTAGCTCGGACAAGCAGAAACCATTGCAAATAAAAGTCTATGGATCCAATACGTAGGATAGGGTTCACCTATTATGCAGTAACTCTTCGTTTTAGTGTCATAATTTCAGTTTCAGAGGTATTATTGGAAATTATAGAAAATTTACAATTTACTAGTTGTTTGATATTTTTGTATCTAATTTTCACTGTATGTTATTTCTTACTTNTAGAAAATTTACAATTTACTAGTTGTTTGATATTTTTGTATCTAATTTTCACTGTATGTTATTTCTTACTTGCTAAAAGGCAGAGATTTATTAATAAAATATAAATACGTTCCTGACNCTAGTTGTTTGATATTTTTGTATCTAATTTTCACTGTATGTTATTTCTTACTTGCTAAAAGGCAGAGATTTATTAATAAAATATAAATACGTTCCTGACTTTATGCAACTAGCAGATAACACGTAATGAAAATTAAGAACAAAAATATCAAAGATATAATCGTATATTGTTAGTGATTACTCTGAATCCGAAATTATGACACGGAAACGAAGAATTTCTGCAGAAGAGCTGAAGCCGAGCCTTAAAGGAAGGAAACTCATTAACATTTTCGTGTGCTAAACGGTTTGAACAGTCGATAAAAATGATATCGGCAAACCTGAGCACCAGGCTACATAGTACAAAATTACTAAATGAAAGATTTGTATTTTTGAAAGGACAAAATGTGACGAATCTCAGTACCTACGCCGTTTCTTTAGCTGCTAAATATCCTGAAGATCTGAACGCTTCGAAATTCATAACAGTGCTTGAGGTGTTAAAATAAACCCCGAAAAGCTAAGCTCACTTTATTTGTTAAGTCTCATTCGTGAGAACGGTTTACAAGATGCGTTTCCACAATTTTGGGTAGCTTTAAGAATATACGTCGCTCTTCCAACAACGTCTGCAACATTGGGACAAAGTTCAATAAAAAAAATTAATACGGAACTATTCAAGATCGTCTGTGTGCCAGAAACGACTTACAAAACTTGCGTTAATATCAAGTGAAAAAATATGTCGCATATAAATTCAACTATGGCCAGATTATAGAGAGGTTTTCAAACTAACAAGCGAGAAAAGTAAAAGTTTTATTTTAAGAGCTGAGCGACCAATGTTCATTTTTATAAATTGTAGCTGAATAATTAAAGCTGAACATTTGATGCTTAACGTTACACGTATATTTGTTAGTGATATTGCAATTCATATTTGTAAATTATATTCAATTATGTGAAAGGCTGTTCACGGTAAAGTGAACACTTTTGAAAGCCCTGCTAAATTTCTACTTTCAGCCCGTTGGTTGCGTATATTTCCGCGGACCTGTCAAAATAAACACCGCCGTGTCACTTACAGCTGGTATTTACATCAGCTGGTTCATGTCCACTGCATACTTGACTCGACACTTCTCTCACCTATGACTTACAGGCTGCATGCGGGGTCAACACAAAGTCGTACTCGGGTTTAATTTACGCACACTTACGTTTATTTGGTAAACACAGGTCACTGTTACACATACGAGACCTATCCCCTTTTCCTATCTGTCTGAACTGCTGGGTTAATTCTAACGCGTTCTACAGACGTTCTGGCGAAAGGCTTGTGTTGGGGGGGAAGGTTCTTGGCGGGTTGCTGTGTTTACCTCTGTGTTGGCTGTGGTGCGTCTTCCTCTCTCTCTCTCTCTCTCTCTCTCGGGTTGGTGTCCTGGTGTATCTCTTCGGCTTCTGGCGGGAAGTCCGGGCTCGTATCCCGGGATGTGTAGTCTCTCGCTCTCTGGTTCCACCTCCACTCGCGTCCCGTCCCTCTCCCGATCATAACTCGTACATCACTGCCTGGTACTCGCTTTGTCTTCCCTATATATAGTTTTCTCGTGGTACTTCCCCTGAAGCCCGGTGGTTTCCCTAATTCTGCGGGGGAGATGAGGAAGGGGGGGTGGGCGCGTGCTGTGCTTCCCCGGCTCGGGGGGGTTCCTTTGCTCGTTACTGTCCTCGGGGTGAGAGGTGGTGGGTGTGGCGTCCTCGGGGAATCCTAGGGTCATTACCTCAGGTTGCTCCCCTGCGCGGGTATCTAGCGTCGTGACTAATCTAAGTATGAGCGATTCGCGTCATACTCATTACATAAACAACAAAAAATTACAAATATTAAAATCAGCACTACAAACACGGTATAGGACCGTACGTTATTCAGAAAATAACATTAGTTTTGTCAATATTACGTTAACGATTATTTAATGCCTTTAACTGTAATCAACACTCCCGAGGCCATAATAATATATGATTGCTTTCGTTTTGTCAACAGAATAGTAAAAGAGTTAAGCATTATTCTTTTTCCCGTTATAAAAACAAGACGTTTCAAACGTTCTCCTTTAAAAATTGATCACAGCCGTTCGTTAAAGAAAGGCACTCTTACGGATAATGTGGTGTATTTACTCCTTCATACAGAAGACAATGTGCCTCAAACAATCGTTAAATACCTAAGAGTTATGTTTAACAAAATTTACGAGTAGAATTATATTGGGGCCGCGGTGGCTGAGCGGTTAGCCTGCTCGCCTCCCACCTAGGCGACCCGGGTTCAATCCCCGACCGGGCTAATCCAAACTTTCGCGTGTGGGAATCGTGCCGGACGATGCCGCTGGTCAGCGGGTTTTCTCGGGGATCTACCGTTTCCTCCGCCCCTCTTCCTCCGGCGCTGCTCCATACTCACCACCATCACCCTCATCGGCTCTCAAGACCTCGCTGTTAGGACCCACCCAAATTTCTTCACTCACTAAATATAAATATATTCCTTAAACACCTCTCAAATCAGTAATTAAATAAGTTACAAAACTACGCACAAGCAAATGGCGGACTTGCTATTACGTTACGAGTGACAAAAAACGAATTGTCACGAAACTCAATGGTAGAACATTAATATTTGTGATTTTATGCAGGTTTCGTGAAAAATTTTTAAGCACGTGATACTAATGTTTGGTAAGGCCCACGGAATAAGATAACTTTTGCCTTGAAAATGTTTTTATGTGTACTTAGGTATGAACGTAACTTCCCAGAATGCTAAAAACACAATACCTAGGCGCTAACAATGTACGCTTATTTGCAAAAAAAAAAAAAATAGATTACCATGAACGAATCGCATGAGTACAACGAAGGAGACTGTCGCACAGTATCGTCACAGTCCGACATGAAACCCATTTGCGTTGATGCGGTTTGCTAGCGCGGATGTGCCACTAGAGGGCATCATGTCCCTCCATCATTCACAGCTGCAACACACCGAAAAAGGCCTTTAGCAGCAGTGTGAGCAGTTGAACCACAAATCCAAGTGCAGTGAATACACAGCATGCCCCGACGGCGCATTCGACAAGCCTTTGCCCAGCTGGACGAGTTCGAGGCAGGCAGCATAGTTGGCCTCAGAGACGCAGGTTGGCCGTTCCAGCTCATTGCTTGACACTTGAACAGTTCTGCCTTCACTGCAAGTCGGTGTTGGACGCAGTGGAGACTACAATCTGCTGGAGCTTAGCAAAATGCGAACTGGTCAGACCTTCAAGGCAGCTGCTGCCCAACCTGAGAATATGCAGGAGACTATTATTTTGAAATGACCGTGTATCAAAGTTGCACAATGTTGTGTTTGATATATTTAATATTTTAAGTGATGGCATGTGCTTAAAAATATTAAAAACATTATTCAACAGTTGATTGTTTTTCATGTCGATTTCCTGTAAATATGGTAAAATCGCCGTTGTTTCCAGTGATTTAAGGAAATTGTCTTACACTGAAAGCGTTTGTAGATGACTTAGTTTTTACTTGTAAATGTTTTGTTGTCCATTTCTTGTATATGGTTATATGCTAAGTTGATGAATTCTAGCAATGAGTTATTTGTAAAAGCATTTCTCATTATGCTGGTCAAGCAATTCCACTTAAGATTTAGTGCAACTAACCATGTCTTATTTGAAATATACACCTGAAAATAATTACTTGCCAAACTATTCAACATATTATGGTTTGTATGTCTTTCAGTCTGAAATGAAACCATGTCAGAACTTCTGTTGCAATTGTAGAAATATCCAACATTTGAAGCACTTGTTCCTCATATCAAATTCCCAGATATAAAAGTTCTCTTATGCTCAGTAACTGAGAATAAAACTTCCCAGTCTGTATTAACTATATAATTATAACTTAAATCTAGAAATTCCAGCATGGCTAGAGAATCAACTATATTTAATGGAACCCATGTTAATTTATTATGCGACATGTTTAAATACTGCACCTGTACTGCGCTGAGAAACAAATTACTTTCAAGAAAAGTTATATCATTTTGAGAAACATCAAAAGAATTGTTTAAAATTTTAATTTTATTCTGCACTAAAAGCATTTTTTCAATGCTCCTAGTTTTTTGAAAAGTATTCCCGTTAAACACAGGCAAGAAACGTTCTGTGATTTGCTAGTCACTTAAATAAATTACTGATGGAATTAAAACTGAATTAGAATCCAAATATTTTAAAAGATTCTAAAGAATGTAGTCCTGTGAAGTGGACTTCTCCCAAAGTGTTTTTTCGATGAAGCCATGTTGATCATTTCTTGC
This sequence comes from Clitarchus hookeri, assembly GCA_002778355.1. Taxonomy (NCBI): domain Eukaryota; kingdom Metazoa; phylum Arthropoda; class Insecta; order Phasmatodea; family Phasmatidae; genus Clitarchus; species Clitarchus hookeri. The sequence goes on along the minus strand of NQII01000284.1, from coordinate 130,001 downwards.
ATTTCCGGTGTTATTAAATTAGACAGTTAATGAAATGTGTCATCATGGAAGCATGTCAGATTCCAGAAGTTAATGGGCAATAATTGTAGGTGCAAGAGACTTGCNTATGAAATGTGTCATCATGGAAGCATGTCAGATTCCAGAAGTTAATGGGCAATAATTGTAGGTGCAAGAGACTTGCTAGTGTGTGTGCATCATGAGATGATATTTTGTTTCCATGCAGTGTGAGAAGAGCTAAGTTTTTTTTAGACTCCTGAAAGTGGAAGAACTGAGGTGAACACAGGTCGTTGTTATTCAAACTTAAAAACATAAGATTGTACGGGTGAATGAATACTTCTCCATGCAAGAAATTTAGACCATTGAAGGATAGGTCCAAGTATTGCAGATCTCAAAAGTAATTTTGCTCTAATGCTGTGAGATCATTGTGGCAGAGAAATAAACAACTTGCTGATGTGTTAACTTGTGGTAAATAAGAAAGATTTATATATGAGCAGGCAACCGTGTAATTGCAAGAAATCAGGTATTTTTGATCTAGAAAGTCTTCATTTACTTGAGTTTCAAACTGAAAATCATGGCATGGGTAGTAATTGACATCATTTGAATTATTATGTATNAGTCTTCATTTACTTGAGTTTCAAACTGAAAATCATGGCATGGGTAGTAATTGACATCATTTGAATTATTATGTATTCTCTGTCCTTCCAGAATATTGACGTAATTGTAGCTATGGTGTGTCACATCTTCTGAATCTACAAGAGCATGCAAATTGTTGGCATAGGTGAATGTTAGATCTGTACTTAATGTATTTACCTCGTCACGTGCAATATTGATTGGGTAATTGTGATTGAAGACAGAGGACAACAGAAGCGGCATGTAGCATTCACAAGCAGCGCAGCCAGAGATAACGAGAGTCCTCCGGCGCGGAAGCTGCAGAATCTCGTTAAACAAAGTTACATTCTTCCAACTTAAATGTAGTTTTATTCAGTTCCGGTATTGTGATGTACCTCTCCTGTTTTATGAAGGGAACAGGAATGCTCAAGCGAGCATTTCCCGCAAGAGATAGCCGTAACACCTCTAATGTGTGCGATGAATTGCTTTTACTAAATAGTATTTCACTGATATTATTAAAGGAAAAATTGATGTAGTGAAAAATTCTTCTTCCGGTTTCCCAGTTATTTTTTGGCATGAAACAAGGAAATTTACCAGAAGATCCTGTGTTGCGAATGAGCAGCCTGGTGTCATCAACTGTGGCCAGCGAAACTGGAACACGACTCAGGTACACAGATTCCAAAATTATTAAAATCAAAGTTTACATATGCAATTTTTTTCTATTTCCTGAAAAACAAATCGGGATAAGCGTCCAATTGAATTGTGTCTTAAATCAATTGAAATTAGATTTTTGGCTGAACAAAAAAAAATGTTGTGCTTAAGTAAAATAAACTATTGTACGATGCACTAAAATTATGAATTTTGTAAGATACTGGAATATCATCTCAGAAATATATGTTAAACTGTTACAATCAAGATTCAGAAATTCTAAATTTTCTAGATCTATGAAGAGATCTGCATCTATTTTGGTAAGATAGTTCACCTGCATATATAAAGAGCACTCATGTTGAAAAGGCCTTTGAACGTGCCTTGTCGAATATCGTGAATCTTATTATTATTATTATTATTGAAGAAAAGACGCTGTAAATTAGTTAAATTCTAGAAGGTTTCTGGATGTAGGTAATTTATTTCATTGCATCTTTTTTGCCGGGGATAATTTTGAACGCATTTTCCTGCCGCAACGTGTCTCTTGGTGGGCGATGCATTGGAAGTGGCTTTAAGAAATTTCTGGACACGCGCCAAGCAGCCGAGAACAGCGACGCCCTGAGGAACTCGACTGGCAAGTGGGGCAGGTGCCAGTATGCGACAGCAGCAGCACGCACATTCTTAACACTTTCAACCCGATGCCGGTACACTGTACGGGCAACGACTTACTGGCAATGGGGACAAGGTTGAAGTGAGCTGCCTGCATTCTCCACTACAGCAGTATCAGTTGTGTTGGTCTCTGCATATCCACTTACCTTCGTCCTGTTAGTCCTGGCTACGCCGTACACGCCTACTGTACTCAGCAACGTTTATTGAGTCGCGTTTTGACCGTCTTCCAATTAGTGTATCGCGACAGATGTAACAGATTTTACAATCCATCACGTTCATTTGAGAAATTATTAAAAAATATCAGCTTTGTTTCTACGAACAGAAACGTTGAATAGTTGTATTTTTTTTTCTTACTCTCCGATATAGTGCAACGAAACAGTAAAACCATAAAAGTGTGAGGTTCGTTGTCAAGAACAAAGAAATTTCTATATATAAACCTAGTCCTGAGTATATACTTGCATATTACTCGAAGTGTTAATAATGCCTGAGATTTAAAATTTCATGCACCTCCCTATTCAATTTCGTTTTATAGTTTGGTAAGCAAAGATCTTAAAATAAAAATATTTAAAAAAATCGCTTAACTATAAATAGGGGTAGTGAAATTTCGCGAAAAGATTTCAAAACAAGTTATATGTCACAACACTGCAGAGTCGTTTACCTATCTTCATTGACTGAATGAATTAATTTTCGGGACGTGTTAACTGTCTGCACGNACAACACTGCAGAGTCGTTTACCTATCTTCATTGACTGAATGAATTAATTTTCGGGACGTGTTAACTGTCTGCACGTGAATCACATAGGAGCCTTACCGATGTTGCGGAATTCTGAGTGGCCAGGTCAATAAAATTACAGGGCCACTGCATAGAATCCTATACGTACACGCAGCGCGGCGAGATCACTGCACATCAGTTCAGAGCCTTCTTAGTGGTGATGGCGCAGATTNGTCCTATACGTACACGCAGCGCGGCGAGATCACTGCACATCAGTTCAGAGCCTTCTTAGTGGTGATGGCGCAGATTGATGCGCGTGGCAGTGTCGCCCTTATCGCTCTCGCGCTTCTGAGTCTCAAACGCGGAAAACTAGTTCCAGGCAGGCTGGCCCGTGAAGTGTCTACCTCGGTCTATGGACCCAAACACTAACGCCTGGCTGTCCGCCACCCGCTCACCTCCACTAGCCACAAGGTGGCCTACATCTCAGGCGCTACCAGCAAACTGNACGCCTGGCTGTCCGCCACCCGCTCACCTCCACTAGCCACAAGGTGGCCTACATCTCAGGCGCTACCAGCAAACTGATGACTTTGGGTTGTCGTTCTTTCTTGTACTACTCGTTGGCGTTGTTATGTAGCGTGCTGTACGTGTATACCGAAAAATTATTTTGTAATTACAACATAACCATACTATAATGATCACAAATGTGTTCTAGTTTCTCAAATTGAGACAAAGATGTAACATCTGCAAAAGTCTGCTTTAGTAAAATTACTTTTAGAAATATACAGAAATGTATATAAACATTATTGGTGNTGTAACATCTGCAAAAGTCTGCTTTAGTAAAATTACTTTTAGAAATATACAGAAATGTATATAAACATTATTGGTGGAATAATTACTGATTTTCAGTATGTCCTTGTGTACATCCAATTATTGGGATTTCTGTTGTGAGGGGCACTTCATAGCCGATATTAATGCTCTTCAACTGTATCAAATTTGCCAAGTTTTAATGTACGCCTTTAACATGATAGTACTATAGTTGTATGTTTGGCGTTCTCAGTGGATCCCGGTTTACTATATTACTATATCTTTACACCACTAAAACAACCTTAAAGATTACCCTCAAACTAATAGGAATTTCAGCTCTATTCACCACGATCTTGTTGCTTTACATCTGAGAGCCATCTACAATGCACTACTGCCTTTGCTAAATAAATAATANTTGTTGCTTTACATCTGAGAGCCATCTACAATGCACTACTGCCTTTGCTAAATAAATAATAAATTATAATCCAAAAGTCAGCATCGCTAAAATAGTCCGTCTGTATGACGAACTCAAACGTGTATGTAACATGATTAATTAAAACATTACAAGGTTCAAAGGAGTTATATTATTTCGTGGCAGCACATAAGAAGCTTTGTTTAAGTACACCTCTTGGTTATTACGAATCTATTATTTAAGCCATTGAATCCAATTAATTCAGCTACCAGATATTAATGTCTGGGCTCTAGAACAATGCGGACTGTATTTTATCGAAAAAATTTTGAGTTGACACTTATCGATACGAAAACAAAGCCAAACTGATCTTGTACAATCTGGCAACGCCGCTCCAATGCCGATGGCGCCACCATCGACAGGTTTGCCAGGATGTGGCGGTAAATTGAAACTAATTCAAACGGACCTGTAACCCAAACAATTAATATTTCAGCAGTCTGAGAAATGGTTTATAGTAATTCGATATTTTAACAGTGCAGAAGACTACAAACTAAATTCAAAATTGTGTCTTGGACTATTCCGAAGAGACGGCAATATTTTATGGTTTGATTGACATTTTTGAAAACCCTGCTAAAATTATTTTTTCAACTCGTTGTATATTCTACCGCAAAACGGAATAGTTGACATTCGGCCCTAATGATTGTTATCTAATAACTTAATACTGTGCTTTTACTCTACCGTTTATAAAAAAATTAATATATTCAAAATTAAACTTTTTAGAATTAAGTGCAGTTGTTACAGTAAGATAGCATTTNCGTTTATAAAAAAATTAATATATTCAAAATTAAACTTTTTAGAATTAAGTGCAGTTGTTACAGTAAGATAGCATTTTCGTGTAGGTTTACTACCGCAACGAAATAAATATATATATATATGTGTGTGTGTGATCGTCGAAGTGTAATCTACATAAGGGCATTTCCCTGGTTCAGTGGTCAGTGAACCGTTTAAATCAAGCCATTTGATTAATTCTACATTAATATCAGGCTTAAAACTCCACTGTACTTATTGCATATGTGGTGACTAATGTTTGTTCTTTATTTATATTTAACTTAGTTTACAAATTAAACAACGTGCACAAAATCCAATTCAATTCTTGACGAGTAACTTGCATAAAGGTACGCAAAAATACCTTTTTTTGAACAGTACAGTTGAGGCATTTTTATTTCACACTGCAGAGCCAGTTTCTGTTTGCACAGTGGTGCTTATGCTTAGTTCTTGAAAAAAATACATTTATCAACCACAAAAAAAAATGTGCATGCAGGCTAAAGCACTTTAAGCATCAAGGTCTAAAAACATCACTCTTTCAGCATATTTTCAATATTGCCCATTCTCTAAGTAGTATGAAGTTTATAAAAACCATTTTTCACGGGGTGGGGGAACTTGCTTACTGCTATAACCCAAAGATCATACATAGTAAAGCCTCTTAGGAAGTTTTAAAAAAAATTACAGCTAATATTTGCTCACCAAACAGGAAAGAACGTGAAAATACCACAAATATCCTTCAGAATCACTGCAAGTGGCAAACATTCTGTCGAATATGCAACTGTGAGACTTCTGGTTCTGTCACCAGCAATTAACTTCTTGGTAGAAAGGAATGTAAATTCTACGATATACTCCATTTTAAGTGTACATGTAGGCCATAGACGCAGTTTGAAAATGGGGAAATATAACATATGATATTGTGCAACATATTCTCTTCAAACCAACCCAAGTNCCATAGACGCAGTTTGAAAATGGGGAAATATAACATATGATATTGTGCAACATATTCTCTTCAAACCAACCCAAGTGAAATGCGATTTAATTCACATAAAATAACTTTAACCGAACCTAACAATACAGTAAAATATTGAATCATGTTAATTTCATTACTTTAACTTTTCCAGCATGGAATAACTACTTGATTTTTAATTATATATTAAATTAATTTGAAATTTTACTAAAACCTTAAAAAATTATACAGGCCTTGGCTAATTTAACGCTGTCAAAATATGAAGAGAATATTTAGTTAAAAAAAACACTAGCTCATTCATGTCTGGAAAAATGAGATGCCTGCTTTGTAGACATAGGTCTCGTTTGTCACAATACCTCCACGGTTGAACAGACCTGCCTACTTGTAATGAGTGTGTACTTGTGTTTTTTAAGTGTTGTGGTATATTTGTGCTTCTGTGATAACAGCATGCTATTTATCCTTTATTATTTTATGCTTTTATTGAAATTACTGCACATTAAAATGTCAGTTAACAACTCTACTGCCCAATCTACATCTACTAGCCATCAAAAATCAACACCTCTTACACGAAAAGCAAAAAAAAGATGTCCAATGAAACTGAAAACAGTTTTAACTCTGGACGCAATACTCTTGTAATTTTCCAAGAGAAATTTGGTATAAAATGTTATATAATGGATTCTCAGTGTTGGCGAGGGTGAAGTAAGATGAGATGGAGCAGTTGTGGAGTGCGAAACTATGAGTACTCTGAGTAAACCCAATGACTATGCTGATAAGGCTTTCCAGATGCTAATGTCCAGATTGACCTTGCAGACCTGTCGGATTTGTCATTAACCATTCTTAATTATAAGAAATTTATCTTTTTAAATACATTTATATAAAAGGACAGGAATTTAAGTACTAACTGTCTAGTACTTGTCAAAAGGTACACACGCGAAGAAGGACCACACATTTTTCCCACGGTTGCGCAATCGCAACATTTTGCTGGCTTAGCCAGTTCCATCCGGCAGAAAGTAATAAGATAACACATCTCTGTTTTTTGGCTCCTGCTACAGGCCAGAACTCAGATGCTGGGAATTAGACACATGCATCTATAACTAAATCCCGGCAGTCCTCGGACCTCAACATAAGATAATCAGAGCTTCAAACCACTCTCATCAGCTGCACCGGTAAATTTACATTTTCAAAACGGGCGTAAATATAGTACCCAAACACTTTTACTATTAAAATAAATCAGTACCGCGTCACTCGACTGCCACTGGTACAGTAATCAATTGTGAATCCAAAGACCACCTGTTTCCAAAAAAATGAATTGTGAAGCAGATGTTGAAAGGATCATTAATTACTTATTAATTTTAAGTACATCCCCATTACAGGCAACATAATGATACTAAAGCTGCAAAAACACAGCTTATCAACAACAAATGTAATACTAATGCGCGTAATTTAGGAAGTCCATCCCCTGGTGGAATCACAGGCGTTACCTCAAATTTCAAAAAGCATAAATTTGTACAAATTATGTAGTGTACCAATTGTGGAGTGAGGGGAAATTGAAAAACTTCACCTACTGAAGGACACACCATATTTAACAGACCTGCACTGAATAAAATATAAATTGCCGCACCAGACTATAACTAGGTTAAAATGTTATGGTGCCAGTGAAATAAAGTTGCAAAATCAGTACCACTTCAGCAAGAAGTCATGGGTGCTGTCATGGTATTGGTATTTTGTAACACCTGCACAGAAAATAAGCAACAATCATTATTGCAGGGTGCACAATACCTAATAAATGCAAAGAAAGTTGTAGTCTTGGAACCAAACTTTTATGAGTTCTTATCACAGCTCAATGAGACAGACAACACGAAACCATTAACTAATGATGAATACTGTCGCTGTTATCAGATGACTGGTTGCCTCATTAACATGTATACTTTTGTAAAACGCAATATTTCCTTATAAATGATCACAACTGGAAAAATCAAAGATGTCGTGTTCATTGCAACAAGTTAAAAACACAAACAAGCACAAGAAGACAATGTTAACTCAAAGTGATTATAAAAATTTTAATTAGGTAACAACACTACAAATCAATTCCACACATTATTTTACATTTTGCATGTGCCAAGAAGATATGTTGTGCATACGTTTAAATATGAACTGTCATGCTATTTTCCAAGAACCACACCTTTCCACTGGTTTTTACGAAGCCCTGCTCTCCCCATATTCTTGTGTTGTATCTGGAGTAAATTGAAATATTTTTTGGTGAGAATGCATATGCTGTAACTGATTTCCCCAGGCACATGATGTTGCTATTAGCTGGTATTACGCTGGTTGTATTGGAGATTATACGTTAGGCTTTAAGTGGCACAGTTATAGCAACTTGGACTACATATGTTCAGTTTGCCAATGTATTGGTGAGTTAAGTGTACTTTTAAGGAATGGTGCAGGAGCTAAAATGAAGGCTATCACAAGAGTATGGGAAAGTCACATAGGGTTGTTCCTTTGTTGGCTGAAGTTGTGGCGATGTCAGTATTAATTATTTCCTTTCAGAAAGAGAGAATACATTGGTGTTGATTAATGAGCTGGCAAAATATTAAACACAAAAGATGCAGGCATAAATCAGACTAAATGTTCCTGGGGGTTCAAAGAAGTTAAGATGGGAGGATAAAAAAGCAGAATGGGGAATAAATACACTCTGCTGTAGGTTGGTGTATGGGGCCACTGGTTTGTTGTGGTGTGTTTACGTTGTTGAATCAAGACTTCTACATTGCGTATGAAGCAAAAAAGGTTGACCATGCCAGGAATACAAACTGGGTCCACCTTAATTAAAAGCTACAACAGGCTATTAAACACTCTATGGTGAAAGTGGCACTGCCAGTGGATCATCTTCATCATCATCATCACTGTCGTCCGAAACATTTCCTCCCACTTCAATAATGATGGCCTGCTCATTTACACGGCCATAATGTTGCAACTCTCTTTCACAGTCCTCTGCTATGAGCCCCTCAGAGTGAGCCGTGTACGTCTGCCACCTTAAAGTAAATATTTACAAAATGTGTGATCACTGATATTTTTTGGGGAAAAAAAAAAAATTTTGTACAGAGGTTTACAGAGACAAATAATTTCTTTCACCCAACAAAAACATTACAAACGTGCATCAGCATGCAAAACATGTGTGGGCTCCTGTGTGCGTGTTGGCAAGTACCAGCCTGCAAGCACATTGCTTCTGTGCGAGAAACAATTCAGTTACATGATAAGGCCACCTGGCCTTGACTGTATCATAAACCACAAGGCATGAGAAAAATATGGAGAAAATGTGCAATATCAGATTATGTAGGTAGTAAAACACGTGTTGTCTAGAAATTTATTGCAAAAGCTGTTCCAAGATCAACGGTCTATTCTGGAAGTGAGATTGCTGAGTATCAAATGACATCTAACTTGTGTCGCCATGCAAGCAGTACATTTTGCTGTCTGTTTGCTTTACCGCATGTTCCCATCAAAATCCCNTTGTGTCGCCATGCAAGCAGTACATTTTGCTGTCTGTTTGCTTTACCGCATGTTCCCATCAAAATCCCCATATAAATATACTAATTGCCGACCACATTCAACGATCGCCAACAGTGTGTTTTCCCATAATTTCAATTCAAAGCATATAGTGCATACGCCTAAAGAGGGCATGCATCAATTGTTTTTTAACACGTGAATGCAAAACAACGCAGATAGTCTAAAATTGGTACTATCGATAGTATTGATAATATATATATATGACAGGAATTCAAGTGCTCACAGTGCAGTGCTTAAGAGGCACGTACACACAAAGGACGACACACCTTCCACCACGCGGTTGACACGTTGTGTATGTGCCTGTCGACAAGTACTACACTGTGATTGCACTTGAATTCCTGTGCTTGTATATATTTTTGGTAGCCTAGCGGCCTACTTACAACCTTATAGATAGTATTGTTTACGCTTATTCTTACATGCTTACTGCATTCGTAGGTTGACGACAGTGAGAAAGAATTTTGCATTCTTATTCTACACTCGTACGTTGGCAACAATGAGAACAAATCACACAATCCAATACACTAGAAACTACTGTATCGAACAATCTGTGATATTGTTATTGTAAACTGAATTTGGTGTAAGATTATGGACGCAGTATCTTAACGGCGTGATTATTATTGGAACCTATCCGTTGTGGGTTTGGTTAGTATCGTAAGGGTTTCGAAACGGCTCGACATGTAATGGTTGGCACAAATCCTAGAAAATAAATAATTTGTCGCAATTGTATCCAATGGATTGAGCATGGATAAAATTGTTAAAATCAATATTTGTTAAATTTTGCTCAATTTCAAGAACTAAAGATTTTAATTTGAGCAAAAATTTAACCATAAATTTGCTTTAATAATTTGTTGTCAATGACATTTTCCAACTGCTTATTGAAACAAATCTAAATTTCGAGGTTAAGATTTATATTTCTCCAGGTCTAAAATAAAAGTCCACATTCACTGTTTTCCCGCATGCTTCGTATCTCTCTATTGGTCAAGTGAAAAACATATATTCAAGAATCCACTGTATTTGAGTTAAGAAATAGGAAAAGCAATAAATCACCTTGTCAAAATAGATAAAAGCATAGAGCGTAATTTTCCAGCGAGAATAGGCGTTCCGAGCAATAGTTGATTGTGATCTATAAAACTACTTATACAGTGTTATGAGATGTGCAATATAACTCATTTGGACAGTTTCAGAATTATTGCACATCCTAAACAGTAAAAACTGCATGAGACATTGTAAGGAACAGGAGCTGAACCAAAAGTCTCCATTGGTACACATTCCTGCATTTCTGTGCCTTCTACATAACTCAGACGATGAAGTGAACACAGTTGTGCACACATTCTCTGATTGTTTCTTTCTGAGATTTCACATCATGCATTATTTCCATGTCAAATTAAATATGTGCAGTTTTTAGAAATGGCATAACTGTATTCNCTGAGATTTCACATCATGCATTATTTCCATGTCAAATTAAATATGTGCAGTTTTTAGAAATGGCATAACTGTATTCACTTATACGAAGCAGAATGTAATTTATATAACAAAATATGCTAAATTAAGTTATAAATTAAACTAGCCCTANCTAAATTAAGTTATAAATTAAACTAGCCCTACGATGATAACCGAAAAAGTTAACTTGAACCTGTTATAAACAGTGCATACTGCCACATAGTTATGTTAAATATGTACAGCAATTATGTAAGTGTGGCTTACTTTTCTGCGGTGACTTGAGAGAGGGCTTCCTTCCAGACAGATGTCACGGTCTCATCATCAAATGTCTTCCCCTTTCCTGTCCTACTGTAGAAGTACCTCTTGCAGTCACTCCACACTGACTCAATGGCGTTGTAGTGGCAGTGGTGTGGAGGCAGCCTGATGCCCAGCTTCTCTAATCAGAATATCAACTCTGTGTCTAGAAAAATTAACAGATATGCAGTTAATTTGTGGACTACATGTTTTGTATCTACAAATAACAAACAGAAATTCTACGCAACTACATATATTGTTAGTCTGACAGCACATGTTGCCAAGTACACAGCTGAAGTTATGCGACCAGTATTAGACTTGGCATGTAAACAGATTAAAAAGAGTAGGCAGTGGAGGAATGTAACTCCATTGAGCATAGAGAGACAGGCACTGCAAAGTTGCACATACTGTGTGGCTGGTTTGTGCTGTTTGGCCAACTCGTACAAGTCTGGACGCGTTGCTGTCGGGCAGTGTTGAATGCCCATCTCTTTGAGCCATGATGCGAGCTGCAACTTAGTCCATTTCGATGTTGGCAACTTCTCAGACTGAAAAAAGATGGAATTTGTTAATGAAAATAATAGTGCTTAACATGACGACAAACTTTTCACCCAAAAAAAAAATCTTATAGTCCCTCACATAATTTTGTTTCTGACATACATGCAGTACTTAAACAAAGAATGAAAAATTGTACAAAGCGGTGTACAACTGGAAAAAGTCACCTGCACACTGTGGTAGGAGGCATTGTCGAGAACAATTACAGACGGTTCTTGAAGACGAGGAAGCAGCTGGTCCTGCAGCCACTTCTCAAACATTTCCCCGCTCATTGTTCCATGGTAGTCGCCCAAGTTACTACCCGGAGCGAAGACAATACCAGCATCCTTTACAAGGACAATGAACCTCTTCCCCTGGTCAAGGTTGCGACGCTTGCAGGTGTATGTGGTACCATCCTGCCATGTCTTGGATGGAAAACTTGTGTATAAAAACAGAAAATAACATTACATGACGTACATTACTCAATAACACTGAAACCACCATGCAACAAATTTTTTCCAAGTTAAGCGTTCAACAAACTGGTCCTTATTTGAGCACATGAGTTTGGTTTTTTCATTGATTTTCATCTCTAAAGTTAATATTAGTATTTGTATAAGTTTCAAGCATTGAAAGTATCTGTTTATAAGGCTGTGTATTAATGGTATTTGAAAAAATTGTCGCAAGTATGTATTGTACCAAAAGTACATGCCTTTTGAGAAAAACCATGTCTCGTCCAAGAACACGAACATCCATCCTTCTTCCTTCAGCTTCTGATATTGCCTCAGGAAATCCCTTCGCATTCCTGAGATTTTCAGGTCTTCCAAAAGCACCTTCAGAGCATCAGTCTTCTTCCATGAGAATCCCAGCCTGAGAAGCAGTTGATGCATAGAAGTCCTACTCCCATGGAACCCGACCTCACTGCTATTCTTCTAGCCTTCCAGGATTGTATCCAGTGACACATGTTCTCCTGGAAATTGTTTACACACACACACACATGCCCGTGCGCACGCACGCACGCGCACGCACAAACTTGCCCTGTCTCTGTCATGCTTGCTCTATCTCTCTCTTGCGCTCGTTCCCTCTCTTTCTCTCTCTCTCGAGAGAGAGAGAAAGTGCGCGTGCGAGAGAGAAAGCGAGTGCGAGAGAGAGAGAGAGAAAGCGTGCACGCACGAGAGAGATGAGAGAGAAAGAGAGAAAGAGCGTGCGAGAGAGAGAGAAAGAGCGCGAGAGAGAGAGAAAGTGAGAGAGAGAGAGAGAGAAANTCTCTCTCGAGAGAGAGAGAAAGTGCGCGTGCGAGAGAGAAAGCGAGTGCGAGAGAGAGAGAGAGAAAGCGTGCACGCACGAGAGAGATGAGAGAGAAAGAGAGAAAGAGCGTGCGAGAGAGAGAGAAAGAGCGCGAGAGAGAGAGAAAGTGAGAGAGAGAGAGAGAGAAAGCACGCACGAGAGAGAGAGAGAAAGTGCGTGCGCGAGAGAGGGAGAGAGAAAGCGCGCGAGAGAGAGAAAGCACGTGCGCACGAGAGAGAGAAAGAGAGAAAGAAGCGCACGCGCGAGAGAGAGGGAGAGAGGGAGAAAGCGAGAGAGAGAGAGAGAGAGAGAGAGAGAGAGAGAAAAAAGCGAGAGAGAGAGAGAGAGAGAGAAAAAGCGAGAGAGAGAGCGACAGCACTAGGAAGAGAGTGAGAGAGCAAGAGAGCGCGCGCGTGTAAGAGCGAAAGAGCGCGCGCAAGAGAGAGAAAGAGCAACAGAGAGAACGAGCGAAAGGGCACGAGAGAGAGAGAGAGAGAGAGAGAGAGAGCGGGTGAGTGAGCGCGCGCGAGAAATAGAGAGCGAGGGAGCGCGCATAATAGATAAAAAGAGAGAGCGAAGGAGAGAGAGTGAGCGAATCAGATAGTGGGCGAGAGAGAGAGCGCGAGAGAGAGAGAGAGAGCAAAATAGAGAGAGCGAGGGGGAGAGCGAAAACGAGAGCGGCAGAGAGCACACGCGCATTAGAGAGAGAAAGAGCGCACTTTCTCTCTCTCTCTCATGCACTTTCTTTCTTTCGTGTGCTCTCTATCTCTCTCACACGCTTTCTTTTGCATGCTTTCACTCTCTCTCTCTCGTGCTCTCTCTCTCTCTCTCTCTCTCGCTTTCTCTCACTGTCTCTCTCACGTGCACTTTCTCTCCCTCTCTCTTGCGTGCGTGTGTGCGCGTGCGTGCGTGAGAGAGAGAGAAGTCAGGTGATACAATGTTGTAGCAATGATAGTAAAATTTGTTTCACTGCTACACAGTTGGTGGTTCTGAATTTCCTAGATCTGTCAGAAAGTGGTCTCCTTATACCGTATGGACTATAAAAGAGGTTATCAACATAAAAAAAAATTTTTGCAGGCTCACCAATAAGGAAATGCTTTTAAAATCAATTTTCGAAAATTTTCCTTTCCTGAACAGCAAGTAGTATAGTGTAAAAACTAATTAAAATAATCTACCATAACTGAATGTTGGCAACAATTTTTATTTAGTTTTGTGTTTCAAAGTTTTAATAATACAATTAATGTCTATGGAAGTTAGTTTTTAACATTTCTATAGCGTAAGAGTAATAACAAGTGTAAATGTCTCTAAACAATTCACAGCACTGCTCGATCAGTTTATGGATGCTAGTGACAAACAAATAACAAAAACCGACTTGCTCACCGAAATGAGAATAATTCATATGGAAATGAGATACTATGAGTTACTTCAAGAATCCTTAAAATCACAATGAAATATTTTCGCAATTTTTAAAAATTGCTCAAAATAAGGAAATTTTGGCATTTTTTTTTATTTGTAGCAGTCTATGATATACAGTTGTGTCAAATAAGTTTTGCTAAGCAAACCTTAAAACAAACTAAGAANAAAATCACAATGAAATATTTTCGCAATTTTTAAAAATTGCTCAAAATAAGGAAATTTTGGCATTTTTTTTTATTTGTCCCTAGCAGTCTATGATATACAGTTGTGTCAAATAAGTTTTGCTAAGCAAACCTTAAAACAAACTAAGACATGACCTTTCAGTCACCCTTGTTAAATTTTCTGTTAAAGATTTTGTTTAATTTCTTAATGCATCCCAAAAACCATAAAATTATGAATCTGACATGCCATAATTAAAAAACTGTACAGTGTAAAAAAATTTTTATGCAAGGAAATAGTACTCNCTTTCAGTCACCCTTGTTAAATTTTCTGTTAAAGATTTTGTTTAATTTCTTAATGCATCCCAAAAACCATAAAATTACGAATCTGACATGCCATAATTAAAAAACTGTACAGTGTAAAAAAATTTTTATGCAAGGAAATACTACTCTNTGCAAGGAAATAGTACTCTTAAGTAATTTTTGCAAGTTGAATAGCTTAGTGCATGTATAAACTGATACATTTTTTGGTCAACCGCACTCTTAAGTACACAATACCCCCTCCACTTCAGAGTATGCCTCTGCCCCCCCCCCCTCCACCAACAGTAGCATATTTTATGTATATTGTGTTTTAAAAGATTAGTAACATGTGGTTGCTTAGTCATCAGCAGGTGGAAAAATGGTCTGGCAAAAATTTTCACCGATCCTGCTACGTTAAATTGACAATGAAAAGCCAGAAAATGTGGGATAACCATCCAATATGCCACAGGTTCACCTCTAGATTATAAGACTGCATTAAAACAATGGAACATGGGACACCACAAGTGTATTGAAGTTGTTGATGGATTAAAACCATTTCCTCTTAAGTAAGATTCACAATTCCACATTATTCAAATATGGTGAATGTCTGCTTGAAAATGATGTATTTGAGGGAATCCCATTCACTGGCAATATACTTTTAGTTGCCCCCTCCCCCAGAAATATGTTTTTATGCCCACTCCCATCAAACACTGAAGCATTTTTGAATGAATTGAATGTCAATAAAACTAAATGCTAGTTCACAAAAACTGTCTTTCTGCAAACTAAATATAACCAAAATGAAAAAAGGAGATAGATTATTTATTACAACTGTCCAGAAACAACTAAGTAAAAGATAAAAATTATAGTCACTGATAGTTTTTAAAAAATCACAAATATCACTCAGTCATGTTAACCTTTCGGTGAGTGTTATCTCAAGATCGTTGGCTAATTATGCCATCAGTAAAAGCGAGATGATAAGGAGAGTGAGAAACGAGAACACAACACCGGCAATGCAATACGTCAACTGCTTGTTGTAAGGTGGATCAAGTTCTGTGCTGTTGCATTTTGAAATAAGCGCACATAATCAGCCACAATATGTGGGCCCGATAGCCTCCCC
>NQII01000284.1:74895-114198 GCA_002778355.1 Clitarchus hookeri | reverse complement strand
CATTGCACGGTGTGCATGCAAGTAAGGTCAAGCTTAACCAGTGTTCAGACACCCGCACTGCCGTTTCACATCGCTTTACTGGAATTCATGTAGTCGTCATGCTCGAGGTTAAAATACATTTATGGTGGAGAAGTTGGCAGCAGCAAGTAGCAAGTATTGCAAACCCATAGAAACAGAGGTATGTGCGCTAGTGTAATCATGCAGTTCTAGTACCCAAAGGTGAACTGCTCGTCAGCGTAAAAAAAACAACATCAAGGTCTACCCATTTAATGGTTGACCTGATCTTCACCTGTATCGCTGAAATGCTATGACCCATCTCATGAGCTCTTTCACCACCGCCACATTGAAAGTTGGTATCATAATATCCTGCAACTAGGATTGCCAAATTTTCCAGATTTGCCATAAGGAAAATATGTGACCACGCGACACGTCTGACAATACGGGACAGTTGGCAACCCTACCTGTAATCCACGCAGTGCAAATAACTACGAAGTTCCACTGATGTCCGATGTCCACTGCTTTATAAATGTAGCTACTGGATGGAACCTTTAGCGTAAAATGCAGTGCTACGTAGATCACAGGGGCTTCCTCGCCCAACGGTTACTTGTGATGCTGATGAGAAGAATACATCGTGCTTTACCATGCAACTATGTTTGTGCTTCTAGTCTCCAGAAGAACAATGATGCAGCAAGTAATGACCTGCGCAATGACAAACACAAATGGCAACTCTATGCAGGAGNAACACTGTGCAGGACCGCGCACAAATTTCTTACCTGGGGTTGGATGCGAGGTTAAGAAGTTACAGTCAATGCATTAGTAGCATAAACAAAACATATCCTTTGAACAAAAATGGTTTTGAAAGGCAGCATTTGCATAGTAGGAATAACTTGGTGTTATAAATTTATTGACTGCACTGATAAACAACTATTGGTATATTATGTACAAAATTTATTAAAACGGATAAAAAATAAACTTTGAAATTATTACAAAATTGTTATTTACACATTGCAGTTTATTTTAGGGTTGTTGGAGGGGGGGGGGTGGTTGGACCTGCCGGACCACCCCTTCCCCCTGTTTTGTGTGCGCACCCCTAACATTTTAGCATGACTTGGGCAATTAACTACTACCAGTAGGATTAACAATAACTTGATGAATTAGAAGAGATTGTTTTAAACCATTTTAACTTGTGCTGTCAACAATAGATAGAAAAAAAGAGAGATGTTATTTTTTAGTGTTCAAGTGTGTGTAAACATTATCCTGCACCGATTCAAGCCTTTTCATCATGAAGTAGCAGCAATAATGAAACCGGTGCATCAAAGCTACAGCGATATTAGTCAACTGCTATCTATTTTTACATTGTTTATAAAGAAATTCCAATATTAAAACTTTTAAATGATAAAGATTTCAGTGTAAAAATCAGTGGTTTTATGTAATGTAATAAAATATGAAATTTTATGCATTATACCATGTATAAGAAGTGTGAATCCAAATTATTTTTTTTTATAAAACATTTTCTTTGCAGCTACACTTTTTACTGTAAATTTTCTACCTATGTCCACACAATATTCTCATCAGGCTACGATATGTTGTAATACACTGAACAAAGAGCACCAGTATGTTGAACAAAGTTGAACAAAGATGACGTACAGAAGCAAATGAGTGCTTGGAGAGCAGAAGTCGCAATCTGTGTTACAAGTGTCGGTACAAATAGACCTAAGTAATGGTTATGACCAGGCTCCGAGCTTAGACGACTAGTGCCCTGGGCGTGGATTACATCGATTTTTGGCACTCACTTTAATACTTAAAATTCGTCATTCTACAGGCAGAGTATAAAAGAATGCCTCAACTTTGAAGGTGTTTAACATCAAAACCAAACAACCTACAACCTTGGTTGACCAATCAAATGAATCGTGGAACTGTGAAGTTTATTTACCATATCTTCATAAATGTTCAATGTGACCACCACGAGCGGCCCGTTGTAGGTCGTTTGGTTTTGATATTTTAGACCTTCAAAATTGGGGTATTCTTTTATAATCAGCCTGTATTTTCTTAGTAGTGCATTTCCTGAACTCGGCACACTTTAACTTCTTACTCACACTGAATCAGTTCAACATTAAAATCAAGTCTGGTCTTGCACTTAAGTCCTCAAAGCAACATTAACGAAGTTAACTGTACACAAGCATTTAAACATACTCACGATGACAAAAATTAAACACAAGACACCTTATAACTCGCCGACCTGCACGCAATTAGTCAGGCGAAATAATTGCATCTTTCGTCATTAGTTTTTACATTTTCTAATAAGTTGTGCAGAGGTAAGAATGAAAACGCATGCAGTAAATAAATAAAATTAAAAGTTTGACATGTTGTAACTTGATTTTTGTTTTGCGTAGTTTGACATTTTGTAACTTGATTTTTGTATTGCGTAATGAACAATAATTTTTAAATAAAAACTTTTCCTTTTACGCTTTGCATCATTCCCTCTTCTACCTTGCACCCTGGGCATTTGGCCAGTCCACCTAGTTACAACACAGGCCTTGGTTACAATGTGAAATAAAAGTGAATTATACAATCAGCCAATGGGTTGACACGTGGTTAACTTCAATTATTTAGCAAACCTACCAGAGAAAGCAACAAAATGAAAGGAGAAGGCCAGCAAGTAATGCATTTCACAAGAGAGATTGATACAGGATGAAAGGTGCCATTGAAGTTCAGAAGTTGATATAAAAAGGCATAGTACAGACCGATATTCATATTTGCACCAGAGACTGTGCTACCAAAGTGATAGTGGGAAAATATCAGCCACAATATTGAAATTATGAAGTTATGTTGGCAACACTAGGAGGGGGGGGGGAGAGGATAAGGAAAGATGATGTACAAGAAAGCACAAAATTTAACTGATAACAATATATAAAAAGCTATATTGAGATAGTACGACCCCTCTAGAAAATGGGAAGATGCAGGACACAGAGAAAAATAATTCAAATGGAATTTTACAAAATGGCTCGTGGAATACAAAGGGAAAGGTGAGAAGTGTATTACCAGAGTGCAAAGAGAGAGAAAAATGGTGGACAGAGGAAGATGGGAGCGCTGTTCATAACAGCATCAGCATTTAACAAGAAGCTGATGAAGATGTGCAAGAGAAAGTGCCTTTACCAGTTAGTTAGGAAAACTGTGTTTCACTGGAAATATTCCATTCCTCTGCAATGAAACTATGTAGGCCTACTTGCGAGGCTATGAAGACAAATAATGGATGTAACGGGCTGTTACACAATATACTTTTTCTGAAAAAACATTGTTCAGTTTTCTTTTCAGAAATATTTTGGTACAGACAAAAACTTTCCGCTTGAAGCACGGCAAAATTAAACTAGTTATCTACGGTAACAATTTGTTCAATTAAAAAACACAACCCCTTATCACGATTTTCAGGTAAAAAATTTACTGTAACACAGTTGTAAGTTAGGGCATTACATTGAATAATGCCCGTCTTTACTCACACTATTTCACACTGCTGAATTTCTTAAACGAAAATTTCATTGCACGTCATTAACATGGCAACTGTACAAATAATATCATATAAATTAGTCCAAAGTAACTTAAGAAATCACAGTTCCACAAGAATAGGCACGTAATCATTATGAATGCTCAAACCAAGCCAGATTCTACAAACAACTTAACACAAATGCAGATTATTTTTCTCTTTATGGCGATATATTTTTAAGTGACTTGCCAACTCCTGACAACTGGAAATTGCCAAGTCCTGTATAAATGACAGTCCTGTAAAGAAAAATGTGTAATGTATCACCAATGAATGATACAATAGATGTGTAAATAGGTCTTTTAAAAATTATGAATAAGTAATACACAGAGTATGATTCATTATTGTGAAATATCTTTATTTGTGTGACAAGAGTGATAAGAAATTTACAAAGGCATAACTTTGAAATATAACATTTTATGTACAAATAAAACAGTTTAAATTAAGGATCTTTAAATATTCTGATTATCTTTGACATATAATTTATATATTATTAAGTATGTACAAAAAAAAGCCTCATATCCCTCGAATGTAAGTACACTTTAAAGCACTTGAAAATAGCCTGAAATTATATATGAAAAATATAAATAACACAACTTATAGCTAAGGACATTGGTTTCACTGTCATTCATTTTAATTTACCCCCACTCAAAGGAGGATAAAACTGAAACGCAACATGATTTTTGGGTGTGGTCGGAAATTGGCATACTTGGAACAGCACGCCAGAATTTGTGCAAATTGTACAAATCCTCTTTGAATCGAGTCCCAACAATAAAAATTTCCTTGAGAATTCTTTGAACAAAAACAAAACTTACATGGAAACAAACAAAACAGTGCTGAACTTTTAACAAACTAAAATTCTACCACACAAGCACACACTGACACAAATGAACACAAGGCAATCAAAAATATAAAAAAATACTTTGGAAAAAAATGCACCCACTTCTTTCATCAAAGAAACCCTGAAATACTTATGAAAGGTACTTCAATATCACACCCGCAGTTAACAGAAGAAAAAAAAAAACACTATTACAACAGAATAACAATGTGCACAAAAGCCACGTTTTGATTTGATTACATAAAAATACTGTTTTTTTTTTCATAACACACAATAGCAAACTTTTGTGAACTATAAACTTTATATTACAAATGGTGCAGGCACTAGAACAATATTAGCAATTTGGAATACATCTGTCCTAGCAGACTAAATTTGTACCATAATTAACCTATTTCAACATACAAACTGCACTCGTGCAGGCACACAAAACTGTGTTTATTGCAATTTCACTGTTAACAGATAACTTCCACGCTTAGCAGTGACACAACCTAAGCACTGAAATTGCCGATCACTGTAAATAACACGCAATCCTTAATAAGTATTGCTACCATGTAAAAAAAAAAACAACATGGGATTGCTAAACCTAATAAATTTTACATTAATTCCCTGCTTTGGCATGTAGCTGTTTTCATTTTGAATAACCTACAACAAATATCTACACAAACAAAAATGATTCATCACGTAACCAATGTTTTTAAAACACAAAACTACATCTCAACAAAATCATGTTCTGTGCGACGCTGGAGTACAAGCACCTCCAGATATGCTCTTGTAAAAAATCTACAGTTGAAAATTAAGTTTCACATTGATTTTTTTTAGCTTCCAATCAATTATTTGCTGATGTTATTGCATGGTTTTGTTCTTACCAGTTGAAATAAAGGGAATATTTTATATTTATGATATTGAAAATATTTACATTTAATAATTTCGCTAAAGAAGAGGAGAGAACCAATGTTTTCTTATAGGAATTATAAGACTACAGGTGCTTGAAATAAACAAGATGTCTGTAAACTTTCAGTTCAGTGTGCAATAGGTAATTTAATTTTAGTCATAAAAAATGCATGTGATCTTAATATTATGTCAGTTGCATATCGGCACACTAATTCAAACTGCGCCAATAGAATATGTATCGCTTTACCTGTAGTTAAATTATTTTTTTTTAAACATTGGCAGAATATTTTGAAAATACAAGAACAAACATTTCAATTGCACAGCAAATATCTTTAAACTTCAACTTCTAAGGACAAAAATACAAATCAATAAATATACAGTCAGCATCACACAGGCCTATTTAACACAATAAAAATATATCAGTGAGAAAGTAACATTTTTAATAAATACTTTAATTCTAAACCTTCAAAAAACATATAGGCCTATAGCTCAGCAGCCATCAGTCAATATTCCTACGTATTCTATCGATTACTTAAACATTATCGGAATGCTAAGTTTCAAAATATCACACTTTTTTCATGAATGAATGGCAACATGGGAATGTGTGAAAATGTGAAGTTTGATATGTTTTCACGTGAATAAAGAAAGAGGAAAAAACACACACTCATGTGNTGGCAACATGGGAATGTGTGAAAATGTGAAGTTTGATATGTTTTCACGTGAATAAAGAAAGAGGAAAAAACACACACACTCATGTGCACACACACACACAAAATGTAATGTGCATCATACAATCTTTATCTGCAACTAAAATCAAACGCATACGCATGTTTTTAACTCGGAAGCAGCATAGCAATTTACGGTTTATAAAATTAATTTTGTAATAATTTTTTTTCAGAAAGTTTAATGCATAACAACACACTCAGTGCAGCAATTTTCAATTTGCTAAGTTTATATTTCATAATGTAAAGTTTCCTAGTAAGCATATTTATACCACTCATAACTACAGAGTACACTACAAAATGTAAAAATCTAACAATTTTTTTTATGGAAGATTGTAAAGTTCTTGAAAAATATTTAAAGAAATTTCTGTGATCTATGTTTCATGTGTTACCCTGCCACGAAAATCTGTACGCATAACGAACAAGCAACCTGCAAGGCACAACCCAGTTTTATTAAAATTTAAATGTTTGCTGTTAACAATATCTGAAAACAGTAAAAAAATTCAAAAGAAAATATATATTCTTCTCAATTATCAGTGAACAGGACTTCCTTTAACTGATGCATGCTGGAAAATATTTTATTCGAAGAACTTTTCAGCAGTGTTTAAACGAAATGAAGTGCACGCATGCTATAAAACACACAATCTATGCTCAAGTCTCCCAACGGGAAAATGATTTACAGGTTGCGAAGTATTAAGTTTAACATGTAACGCACACACACACACACACACTCACTCACTCCCAATCATTCTGTTAAGTACCGTTTAGACTTGGAAAGTGCACTTGGAATGTTAAAGAGTACGTAACGTAAATATTGCTTTCAAACTACTGCTCTTTGTATGAAGTTTATGAGATGCACGCACCTTCAAAATGATTCTTTGGAATTGATGTGTTAGTTATGATCACAAAATTACAAAATTTTGGAATGTCAAAATTATAGGTAACCAAATTAATTTCTTTGATATGGTAACAGCTTGTGTTATCGACTAGGACACTTTCGCCTCTTGATGCTTAGTTTTCGATCTCAAGAGGGCAGACAAACAACATTTGCTGGACCATTATGGCACAGTCACATATAAATGGGGGTCGGTTATTCAGCAACCATGATGGAAAATGAAATAACCAATTATTTAAAAAAAAAAAAAAACTGGCATATGTAAAACCATGAAACCACACTTCTGTACTTGCAGTCCCCAGACACCTAATATTACTACTCGTGACTTCCATTTTTCATACCTAACAGTTTTGCAGCATCCTCTGGAGATTTCGATAGCAACACTTTTTCGATTATTGACTTATCCTGTATGTCCAGCATCTTTTCAATCAAACCAGTGTCTTGTTCGAGGACATCATCTTTCTTATCACTGGCAAACTTTGAGCTGAGAATCTGGGCCGCAGAGATTGTGAAGTCCACCTTATTAGAGTCCCAAGTAAAATTCGAAGTAAGGCCATTATTTGGTGTGATGTTATTGTTATTGTGATTGATAAGTTTTAGCTGCGACTTCTGCAGTTTTTCAGCACCAACAGATATGTTCAAAGGGGGAGGGGGCCTCGGCACGTTCACGATCATGCCACAGTGATTTCCTTCTTCATCGCCACTCACCATCGAGAAATCGTCTGGTTGCGGGGTGGACAGTGGATTGTGCTTCTTGCGATGTCGAAGCATGCTGTGTTTGAGCGTGAAGCGGCGCCTGCAGATGTCGCAGGAGAACGGCCGCTCACCGGTGTGCGTGCGCATGTGACGGCGCAGGTCCTCGGCGGACCAGAAGCGACGGAGGCAGAATGCACACATTACCTGTCAACATAAACATCAAGCAATGAATTCTCGAGTCTAATGTTGCAGCAATTCACATAAACCCACTGAAGATTCATCCACGCACCCATAAATATGTTGTCCTTTTGCTAATTGATAACGTCTGTAAATGTACTTGTACAAATTGTCTAATAGTCCATTAAACTTTCAACATCCCAAGAGAGTACTAAATGTTATAAAAAGGGTAGTACGTAAGGATACGCTGGATCTTTGTGTGTTTGTCTTTGTGTGTTTGTCTTTGTGCGTTTGTCTTTGTGTGTTTGCTGTGCACAACTTAAATGGTCAGCTGGCAATTACTTTCTCCCTACTTGTAGGCAACTTTCAGTTTGTACTGCCGTAGTGCTGAGATTATAAAATTTGGAGCTTTGGAGGTGGCGGTACAATTGGTTTTCTGAAGATAGTCTCCATGGTTTGTGGTCTGTTCTATCCTCTACGTACAGTAGAACCTCGATACAGATACACAAGCTGACTTGAAATCCTATACTTAAAATTAAAAACTTTTTTATACATAAATTTTTTTTTTATGATATTGTATCTGCCGAGGATCTGAATGATGCACTTTAAATTGAAGTACTTTGGATTGAGATTTTACTGCAGTAGTCAAACACAATTTGTGTATACAGTACAAAAATGAAGTATTTTAACTTGAAGCATGCCCACTACAATTAGCATAAAATTCATGAAGGTTATGGGGACCGGACCACCATTGGGGCTGTAATGATGACCACTGGACTTACAATGACTCCCATGGAACCACAAAACACACTTATACTGGAGTTCCTTGTTCAGTGTAAATAAGACTGTATCTACAAACGGCACAGAGTAATATTATTATAAATTAACAGCAACGTCCCTCAAATTTTATTTGGTAACAATTATGTAGCATTTGATTAACTCTGTACGAGTTTTACAAAAGGTAATTTTTGAGTTAGTGGTTAATTAGCTCAAATATTATTACTTTTTTCAATTTTGACTATAACTTTAGGAAATCTAATTTATAAAATGTAATTAAATTGTAATGGGGTGCTTTTAAAAGTTTCTCATGTAGGATCATTGGCAGAAATAACTAATTACTTCCTAAGGCTGACTGTAGGTGTAACAAAAGCACCAAGAACATAACTTTAATAACCATCGGGAATCAAAAAAATTATATTCTCTCTCGTAACAATAAAATTAATAAATCCGAAATAAAAGCTTGACCGCAGGACTCCTTTGCTTATTGGAATGGGTGTAGGTATAAACGCCAAGGGAGTATGCTTAAAAAAAAAATTTCAAATATTGACCCCTACTGGAAATTTAAATTTATACTTTGTATGCCCTTGCCTACTACTGTTCAGAACAGTTTACATACCAGTTATTTTTATGGATTCATATCACAC
Organism: Clitarchus hookeri; assembly: GCA_002778355.1. Lineage (NCBI taxonomy): Eukaryota > Metazoa > Arthropoda > Insecta > Phasmatodea > Phasmatidae > Clitarchus > Clitarchus hookeri. Next base: position 105,017 of record NQII01000284.1, on the reverse strand, counting down.
TTAATTATAAATAAACATATTAGAGAAAAACGATTGTCTCTTACTAAGTAAGAGCGTAAAGTGGCTGAGCAGTTAGACTGCTCGCCTCCCACCAAGGCGAACCAGGTTCGATCCCCGGTCGGGTCACTCCAGATTTTCGCAAGTGGGAATCAATCCAAACGATGCCACTGGTCGGTTGGTTTTCACGAGGATCTTCCATTTCCCCCGCCCTTGCATTCTGGTGCTGCTCCATTCTCTCCTCATTTCACCCTCATCTGCTCTCAAAACCTCGTTAAGAGCTGCCCAAATCTCTCATCTTAACTCCTACTACGTAAGCGAGATGCTGAGAAGTTCAGAGCTGTAGGTACAAAGTGTAAGAGGAGATATTTGAATTACTAGGCATTAAGTGGCATTTAAAATAACAGAATTATTGAGAAACTCACCTTCCTATTGGCATAATCTGGAAACTTCCCACGGAGCTGCTCCAAGTTCTCATCTCCTGCAGTGCTTCCTTCGTCGTGAGCACCAACATGCTGAGCGCCGTCGTCGTTCGCAGTCGTCGTCTCCAGTGCACCCTTGGACATAAGCAGCTCAAACTCAGGCGGATGATGGTCCCTGATGTGGTCCAACGCTTCTTGTCTCTCTGCATAGCTGCCTTCGCAAAGGTGGCATTTGAACGGCAAATCAGAGGACGAGACAGACGATGACGTTGACATTCCTGAGCTGTGGTTATCAAAAGCAGCAACTGTTTTTGGGACCACTACGTCCAACACTGGTAAAGGGCTTTTCAGCTCTGGTTGGGGATAGCTATCTTTCTCTGGAAGTGATAAACTTCTTCCAGTACTAATTTCCAGTTCGTGATCATCAACATCTTCACTATTGCTGTCTTCTGCCCCCATGCAATGGTTCTCATCACCAGACAAGCTGTTCCGAGCGATGGCCCCTGGACTGAGAGGGCCATTTGAGGTGCCGTTGGAATGCTTCGAGGACGTATGCTTCCGGAGGTTGCTCTGTGTTGAGAACGTGGAGCTGGGGCAGAATTTGCACTTAAAGGGGCGATCTGGGACATTTCGCATTGTATAACCATTAGTAGAGGGGGGAGATGCTTCTCCACAGCTGCTGCTCGTGTTGCTGCTCACAGTGGTGTTACTGGTGTTGGTGGGTGTTGAGAGGCCAGTGTTGCTTGTATTGGCGACATTACCGTGACCAGCGTGCTTTCTCAGCAGGTGTCTGTCGCAGTTTGACTTGGTGGTGAAAAGCAACGGGCAGTGGGGGCACTTGAATGGCTTCTGCCCGGTGTGAGTGAGAACGTGGCGTCGCAATGAGGATGACCATGGGAACTTGCGATTGCAGTAAGGACACGAGACTCTGTTTGGAGCCAGGGAGTACGCACTTTTCTTCTTGATCTCACTGCTATTGCTGTGTGTCTCCGACTCTGATCTAAAACACAATACAGAGAGTTATAAACTTTCTTCCTCGAACTGAAGTTTTTACATGTGCGTATATCAAGAACACCTTATGTTATGGAAAGCAGACATAATTTTGAGTTTCAAAATGAATGTTTTATATATATATAGGTACAGCTAATCAGTACAGAGGAATAAAAATTATGATGAAATTCAGTTTTATGCCATTCATTATTTGAATTTTTAAGTACACCAGCTACACAGTAAATGTTTTAACTGTCTATTTAAAAAATAACATTGGTGGCAATAAATCTTAAAGTAATTTTGTTGTGTTCCACAAATACTAAAATTTTAAGGCAAGCAGATGTGCGAAAACTATTTCCTTACCAACACAATAGAGATACAACTGCATTCCCAGTATAAGTACATTTTTAATTACGGAAAAATTTTTAGGGTTGGACTGCTTAATTAATGCATAAAAAAGTGAAACCAAATTACATTTCATGCTTGTATTTAATTGTGATAATTCCTGTTAACTTCTATTGCTTACAAGGATATGAACAGCAGTGAAAGTTCTTGTTTAACAGCAAATTGGAACAAAATGTTTTTGACAGTTATTTTGAATTAAATATAATCTGAAATACAGTAATTAGGTAAGCATTTATATGAAATCATCGGAAATATGTTCTCTTAAAAATATCTTCCAAACTATCAAAACAATAATAAAGCGTAACATATTGAGAACTCATCATATTAAGACTTAACATCTGCTGATAGCAGAGTCGCTGGCAATAGAACCAGAAGCTTGGACAATCGGAAATGTGAAAATAAACAGTCATGACCTGTATCATGAAACCATCCCAGCCTTTTCCTTTAAGTGATTTTGGAAAACTACAGAACACCAAAAAATTACGACAGCTGGAGTGGGAATCTAACCCAGGTCCTCCTAAATTAACCACTGTTACCTTGCCACTGTAGTAAAATTTCTCACCAAGATCATTACAGTAGAATCTGAGCAGTGTAATACTAGCAGCTTGTTTCTCACCTGTTTTCATCGCTGCCAGAGTTATTGCCCTCACTGTTGCTGCCGGCGACCAAGCCTTCCTCATCATCTTCGCTGCCCTCTCCTCTGCCCTCTTCCTCACCATCTTGCGTCACAGGGAAGTACTGCTGGAATGCACGATTCTGCGTCGTGGCATTGTCCAAGAGGCGCGAAACACTCGCCAAATCCACAACCCCATCTTCCTTCCCTATTCTCTGCTGATCTACTTCTTCACCTGTAGCTTCTTTTTCTTCATCAATCACTAGACCATCATCATCCTCTTCCTCATCTTCAGTCTTTACAAATGCATTGGCAGATGGCTGATTAAGTTTTGACTTAAGTTGTTGGGCTATTGCTAGTTTTACCTCCTCCGAGATGTAAGGCTTATTATTATTATTGTTACCATTCATTTTGTTGATAGCACTATCTGGTAAAATATCTTTAACCTGTTTCAAGTCCATCTCCAATGCAGTCTTTGGTGCTTCTTCTACCTTGGTTTGCTTTTCATTGTCTAGTGATGGCACATTGAGGTCAACATGTCCCAGACTGTCTAGAGAACTTCTGGAGTCCTGGGAGTGAGGCAACGCAGCGGTGTGGCCTCGTCTACTCAGTGCACCTCCACTTCTCTGCCGCTGGCTCCAACATTGTGGGTGCTGCTGCTTGATGTGGCGTTCCATGTTTGAACGAAGTGTGAATCGTGCTGAGCAGAACTCACAAGAAAATGGCCTTTCTGTGCGATACCGCCTCTGCTTTTGTTTTGGCATCAGCACACCATTTTTTATGACCATTTTTACTGATGCAGAAGAATCCTTTTCTCTCACAATAGGTTTGGGTGAGACAGTTAACTTGGGAGGAGTCATAGGACCGTTATTTACAATGCCTTCCTTGTTTTCTATGGTAGGTGGGAGCCCTGAATTTCCAGCACTTTCTATTTTTATTTTACTTTCTGCATAATCAATTTTGATCTCTGGTTTAGGCCTGACACACATTTCTGCCAGTCCATGAAATGCCTGAACTCTGTCAGCCATCATCACAGGGTCAAGCAATTTTCCTCCAGATGTCAGCTGGAGGCCACGTATCAGCTCCTTCTGCAACCTTTCTTTCATCTCCGCCAAGTCCTTCATGTTGCTTTCAGAGAACAGGTTGTGGTTATAGGGCGACATTGGATATGGAATTTGAAACTGAGGTTGTGCGCGGAAGTAACCATTGTTGTTCAAGTACAGTGCATGGCCATGATACATATTCCCACCTTTCAGTTCAACTTTGGGCATGGGACTGGTGCTGTGACCCAATGGAGAAAGTGAACACTTGTAAATTGCTGGGGAAACAGTTTGTGGTATAACGTTTGTACTAACAGGAGGTTTTTGTGGTGGAGCAAACACTGGTTGCACTAGAGTTAATTTGTTTAATTCTGCATTGTGCACCAGTGATTTCTTAGATAAGTCCTGTGGCTGTGTTTCAATCTCATCTTTTACACCAAACTGAACTGTGGAAATAGGCTTCTTTTTACTTAAGTCTAATGCATCCATACTAAGATCTAGTGGAGTGTCTATTTCATCTTCATCATCATCATCATCATTATCATCATCATCAACTTCATCTTCCATCATATCATCCCTATCATTTTTGTCTTCATTGTGCTGTTCATAGCAATCACACTTTTTCACAAATTGCGTGCATGGAGTCGATGTTCTAACTTGCTCTTTCATAAATAATCTTTGGTCTTCTGAGTGCCTTTTAAACATGAAGTTATTTTTGATCATATTATTATTATTTTTGGTAAGGTTGACTAGCACACTATCATCAGATACTGTTTGATTATCATCACTGTCTTGCATCTCTTCATCATCTGCAAAATTAGTCATGGTGGCAACTTCGTGGGTTTCCCATGATCGATTTTGTGTTTGGAGCATTCTCTTTGGTACAAAATTTGTTAAGGGACGAGAATTTTCATCATCCGGAAGTTTAATGCAGTCCTGCTGCTCCTGATGTTCAGTCGTGCTACCATCGTTTGAATGGCTATTGAACACCAATGTTCTCTTTACTTCTTCACGAGTAGAAAGTGCCTTGATTTGGCCATCTGGATCATTTGTTGGATCTTCAGATGGATGGTAAATAATCGAATTCTTAACTTCGTCCCTTGAAAGCTTGGAATGCCTGTTGCGCAAATGACGCTCACAGTTCGCCTTGGTGGTGAAAGCATAATTACACAGTGCACACTCATAGGGTCGGTCACCGTTATGAGTGCGCATATGTCGCACTAAAACAGCTTTGTCGGGATTGGAGAAAGGGCACATGTTGCAGCGATGTAAACCACTGCTTGTAGTCAAGTGAACACGATTGTGGCCTTTCAGAGCACGCAGGTTTGGAAACACAGCTGTACACAGACGACACGGGAACTCCCCTTTCAGCTTCATACGACGGAACTCTGCGGCAAAGCAGTCCTGCTGTTCGTCATCTGCGCCATTACCGGAGTCGGACGACTTGGTGGCCGAGTCTGGTGGTGTAATGTCGCTCCTCGGACGGGGAGACACACTCAGCTCTTGTAGCAGTGTTTCGGCAGATGTGAGCGAAAGGATGCTCTGAATGTTGGCGAGATCCCGCTCGCCATCGATATCCCGCTCGCCATTGAAGTAGGGGTCACTCGCGAAACTGTCTTCTTTAGACAGATAGTCGGGCGGAGGCGATAGAGACGCCGACTTGGTCTGCAGGTCGAGATGGGCAAGGAAGTCGTCCTGCTTGTGCTCCTCCTCCGACTCGTAGTCGACGGGCCCCGCTCCTCGCACGCCGTCGCAGCTCTGCCGGTGGATGGCGAGCGCCTTGCCGCAGGGGAACGCTCTGACGCACCTCTCGCACTGGAACCTGTGGAACATGCTGCTGGCTCGATGGAGAGACTGCTCGCACAGGGTTTTTGCTATAATAGGAAACTTCTCGCTAGAGAAGTCTACGAATGTGAGATCTCGAAACCCTAGTACGGTGGCAGCCTTGTCTACTTCCTCGCCAAAGTGTTTCATGGTGCGGTGCAAGTTGAGAGCTCGATGGTTCTTGAAAATAAGGTTACAGAGGTGGCACCGGGCCTTGTACTCGGGGTGCCTCTCCTCAAGATGCATCTCCAGCACGTTCAACGAAGCAAAGTCCACCCGGCAACAGACTGGACACTGGACTCTCTGAACCTGCATCTGCTCAGTTTCCTTCGGCTGGGTCGCAGTTTTAAGCTTCCTCCGCACAGCATCCTCGCCATCCATAGAAAGGTCCAGTACTTTCCTCTTGTCAACATCGCCGGGAGAGGGACTGCCAAGCCGACGTCTCTTGGCCCCTAGGGGGCAAGGTCCGTCCTCGCCATGGGTGCGCATGTGGCGGTGCATATTCCCGTTCGTCGTGAAGGACACCCCACACACGCAGCACCTGAAGGGCCGCTCGCCCGAGTGCACCAGCACATGTCGGTCCAGAGAGCTGCTGGAGCTGAGCGCCTTCCCGCACACCCGGCACACGAAGGTGCCCAGCGGCGTCGCCACCGCTTCCCCGCAGTCGTTGTTGTGCGACCGGATGTGCAGCGTGAAGTCGTGTTGCGAGCCCAGCACCACGTCGCAGATCGGACACGTGTACGAACTGGCGCTGTCGTCGCCTCCACCGGTTTCTGGTACTCTCGCGTCGCTGTCATCATCATCATCATCATCATCATCGTCTTCGTCATCCTCGTCGTCGTCCGCCTCGCGGTCCGGGCTGCTCATCTTCTCCACCGCGGCTTCCCGGCACTCTCCGCTGCGTGATTCGTTGTTCAAGTCGGATGCTGCATCGTTGTCCATGTCGAGGTGTCTTGCCGACTGCACTGTCTCTTCGTTCTCCTCGCAAGTTTCCACGTCTGTTCTGGAAGTCTCCTGCTGGACTTCGCCGCCGCCACCGATCGCCAAGGCTGACGACTCTGGAACAAACACAGAGAAGGGTTACAAGCCTGTTTTGGTTCTCCTATACTAAATGGATCACACAAATTACATCCTTGCAAACAGATCATCTTATCTTCAGTTCATGCCATATACTTTGGTAAAATGCCAGTTTTCATCCATGGGTAAACATGGTTTTGAGTGCACGGTTGAAAGTAAAACCGTGAACTTTTGACATACCTTTGGGTTTAACAACTTTTACTATTATTATTTTCTGAGTTTTTAAGTATGCTCCTAATATCTGTAAAAACTTTACTAATTCTTTACATCGTGAGCTACTATGAGTGAAATTATGTTAATCTGAACTTACTGCTGCCATTCAAATGTTCTAAATGTAAATTTATTACTGCCCATTAAAATCACCCGCTTAATTCATGTAATAATATCTTAGTGGCGGCTAAAAGTTATACCTAAAAAATCACGCGCATCTTTGGATAAAAAGACCAACATATTAAACTATCTCGCTAATGTGCAGGTATTCTGAGCCCCACAAGGACGAGAAGTTTAAATTGTCAAACACAGTCTCCAAAGACTCTGGCAAAGTCAGAGAGACAGTCAGCACAGACCAGAAGCGAGGTGTGAAAAAATAAGACTGTTCCATTTCGTGAAATGTACAGCTTATTTGGTTATTTTAAAACATTAGTTTTATGATCGAAGATATTTTCTAAGCAGGCATTCTTGTCGAGTTCTCATCGACGTGGTAGGTTTACGGGTCCTTTTTAATGCGCCGTCTTTAATGACAGAAAAATTCTTCCGAGAGAGACTTGCGCCTCTTTGGGCTCTGAAACCGAGAAAGAATTTTTCCAAACATGACTAGTTCCCGACTACCGGGAATCGAACACGGGACATTTTACTCAGCGATAAGATATCCTAATCTTAAAACAAAGTGGTATGACTGATGAAATATGTTGTGCCATTTACAAACAACTATGAAGAAAAACAAAGTAATACTCGTTAAATCAGGAATATTTGATTGCTGATGAGAAAGACGCTCTTAATTGGATGCCATGAAGATATAATACTAACGAACGGAATCGCTCCATAAAAACTTTCTGGTCTTAAAGAGCTGAAGGCAAAATGTTCATTATTTTATACTTGTTTCAAATACAGTTCAATTGTAAACATTACACGTTATTGCATGAACATAAAATTAAAATATAAATTGTTTCTTAGTCTCTACATAAGCACACGTTGACATCGCAATTCAACTGTATGTGTAACACACAAATAGACTAAACCCCTCCACTTACAAAAATAATTAGCAAGGAAGGTTGTACCTTATACGAGGATACCTTAATTTAGCACATGTAATTTTTTTTTATCGTTGCAAATAGTAGCATGCAAGCGAGTTAGTTTGTTGTTTATGCGTGTTTCATAAACAGCAAAACTGCGATTATATTATGCGACTGTAAAATAATATAAACTCTCGTCCTCTCTTCATTTGCGGGAAATTACACCGATAATACTATATATAGTCTATCCACAGTATCTTGGCACTTTTTGAACAACATATTTGAAAAATGAAACCACGTATGGAGTGTTCGGTTGATTCCTAAAGCGTCATGTATCAAAAGCGTTTCATACTTCTGTTAACATAAAATGATCTTATTTTTGGTTAAATAAAAATTGTATTTATTTATACATTGTAATATGTCGCTTATACTTAATTAACATGAATAAAAAAAGAGAGAAAATACACGTGTTGGTATGCCTAGTAAGAAATAGCTCTCGTGCAAAATAATATCAAACTGATGTGCGCACAAATGCTGAGAGTTTTCCAGGCTTGGTGTGATTTTCTAGACAGTCATCCCCGCCAGTCTCAATCGCGGGATAGTCATTTACATGTAAAATAAAATATTTCCCTGCTTCCGTGTTTTTTTATATCGGTCCCAAACAAAAAACCATTTTGCAAAATTTGAAGAGTATTCTTTAGCAACAGCGCCAAAGTTCTTATGTGATGTTTTCAACGGTTATGAAACTAAGGATTGAAACATTCAAAACCTCACAGATATAAGGCTACAGGTTAAATTTTGTGACAAGCTATGAACCAGTCTTGCCTGAGATGAGCTGCTTAAAAATGTCTGGACGCCGACACACTGGCTCTTTGAACAAAGGAGACGCGTGACATTTTGTAATGAAACACGTGGGACAGTCGTAATGCAGCGTGTAGCACGGGCGAGAGTGACGCGAGCGGAAGCTTGGTAGTGGAGGATGCAGGGTAGGGCTACAGGAAGGGAGAAGAGGGAGGAGGTAGCATGCTTATCTGATCTCGCCTCTTTATCCTGGGAAGTCTGCGAACTGCGATCGCATTCCGGGACTACACGTTTGTGTTTCCAGTATAGCCGTAGACACTGACATCACATAAAATATTTAATTAATGATGTGTGGTTGTAGTTATCCAGTAAGTACCTCAGAATTAAAAATACATAATGAAACAAACCTCCAGCTGAGAATTTAAAATGCAAGTAGGTAAAACACTGCCAACACGTGCGAGTTATTACGTCGTAGCGCCAGCATCAATTTTTTTTCGCGAAAAAAAAAAAACTCTTATTAGCATTTCTTTGTAATCTAATATATAAAATTCTCCCGTCACAGTGTTAGTCACTGAACTCCTCCGAAACGGCTGGACCGATTTTTATGAAATTTTTTATGTATACTCGGTAGGTCTGAGAATAGATTTATATCTATTTTTTACACCCCTAAGTAATAAGGGTGGCCACCCCCAAACAATTTTTTTTTATTGTTTGAACAAAATTTTTATTTTTTATTTTTTTATGATGTGGCATCAAAAAATACATACCCTCCTAAATTTTCACCCTTCTACCACCAACCCTTATTTTTTTATAGCGATATTAGTAATTTAATAAATTTTACCCTAGGTCGATAACTGATCAATTATCATCGATCATTTATCGATCTAGGTTACAATTTATTCCCACCAGGTGTCTCCCAGTGACACAGCACGGAGTAGCCGGTCTCCACTTTCTCTCACACAATAACCTTTCTCTTATTCATTTGTGCTCAGATCGTAGTAGTGACGTGTTTACAATTATATTTTCAATAATTAAGTGTACTTCTTAATTAACTTTATTATTGATCGCAAAGCTGTAATTGTTTGTATTTCCATTTTATTAATATTTATTAAATTATCTAATTTTATATTCCGTCATCGTCCACAGAGCTCCATGCCTCTTCCACTTATATACCACATCCTCACACACTTACAATAAGTTATAGTTATTTTTTTCTAATACTATAATCACTAGAAATACTTTTTATGGCAAAACAACGTTTGCCGGGTCAGCTAGTAAATATATATATACTACCGCGGAGTTTTTAAAGGTCTTTTTATTCTACACAATTCTTTACTACTTGATATTGCTCCATCTTTAACGCTTTAAACAGCGTATTGCAAGAGAGTGCGCTGGCGGCAAACTTTTTTCCGGCTTGATTCACTATTATCGCCTGCTAAACCCGGTTCGCCACCAAGGCGAACCGGGTTCAATCCCCGGCAGGGTCACTTCCGGATTTTCGCATGTGGGAATCGAGCCGGACGATGCCGCTGGTCGGCGGATTTTCTCGGGGATCTCCCGTTTCCCCCGCCCTTTCATTCCGCCGCTGCTCCATACTCACCTCGATCACCCTCATCGGCTCTCAAGACCTCACTGTTAAGAGCCGTCCAAATCTCTTCTATCACTCACTCATTCACTCACTTATAAATCTCTGCACAGCAACTATGTGCAACAGTTTGCGCCAACATAAGCAAGCTCCGAGGCGGACGAGGGTCATCGTATGTTCAATATAATTTTGGTACATACTTCTGAATACGTTTAATTGTAAATTATCTANAGGCGGACGAGGGTCATCGTATGTTCAATATAATTTTGGTACATACTTCTGAATACGTTTAATTGTAAATTATCTATTTCCTTTTGTCAGCCATTAGATGCATACGACCAAATATTCAGCTATCATATAGAGGATTTCTTAATTACTATGCAAGAAATATTATAGCATAGACGACTGAAAAAAATGTCCAACATCATGCAGTAACATAATTTCCTGCCGTTTATATCATGTCGTTATAAATACGTTACTTAATCCCGCATAGACCCGATTAATCACTACGTAAAAATCCTAATGCCTTTAAAGTGTGCAAACGTATTGACTACAACTTTTGAATATTTCATACAACTGAGCCATTTTTGCATGAAAGTTTTAAAACAAATCAGTACTTGGCACAAACTGTAGAACTAAGGACGGTACCTGCGAAATCAGATTGCTCTTGAAGTTATACTCTGCTAAATTATATTCTGCAATTTTACTGTTATCCACATTCAGCGAACACAATTCAAAACAATGATTCCAAAGATACTGCTGTCTCCTAGCGGAATGGTCCATTGGTAGGGGCAGATACCTCTATGGAATTATCTTCCAAGGAGCAACAAAAAATAACAGATAAACAAAACGTTTTCTCCTCTATGAAATCACTATTATAACACACATCCAGAAGACGTGTTAATCTTCTCTATGCAAAAAGTATCCTAACACTGCCCGCGCTTCCGTCAACACAGACATTACTCGTAAATCGGTGGAAACAGATGTTTTTATTCTCCCATTGTACTAAACACAAATGTTATGATGGAAAACGGACTTGGCAAAGATCGCCAAAAAGAATTACTTTTGTTGAGCCACGGACTTGAAACAACACGTACTCTACGTTCGCAAAAATAAGCCCGCCGCCACAGACTTTCTTCTCTGTAAATTCATTCCAAGACTCGACCAAATTTGGCCGTTTATTATTCAAGTAATACCAATGCATTAATTGACTGTCGGTAAATGTTGCATTTAAAGGTGCTTCAACCTGTTATGTGGTACTATTTTCAAACAGTGTATAGGTTAAAACATCCGTTACAATTTAAGAAGGTTACCACATTTTTCTACAGTGTTGGTAACGCCAGCATCACGCGAGAGTTCATCCTGTCTCTGGACAGCAGTCGTGGAAATGCCATTGCTTAAGTGGCCTTGTAAGTCAATGGACTCTTCCGACTCGCCCGTCCTTGGACTTCTGAACATTATTTTCTAATCTGGATTTCAGCATAGCTACATACGACGCACGTGGAGTATTTTCGTATAAAACCGTTTATTTCAAACACTCTGCAAAGAAGTTCAAGCTCCAGTCACACAGTCCTCTTAACACACGCAACCATGAGTCAGGAAACACAAATACGACGGTGCCAAGTGTCTCACCTTGCACTGCACCAGCCGTGGCGGGCGACGTTACCAAGGGCTGCTGCATTGTTGCCATGTCTTGCATTGCTGACCGCTTCTTGTGGAATCCCCCAGCGCTAACTTGGACGGAAAGGGCGTGTGCTAGGACGCCAGGCTCATCGTTGGCGGCTCACCGTCTCTCTGCGAACACAACACACATCATCATCACCACCGGCACGACAATTAATAATCACAGTATAGTCCAGCACTGATTAAATGTTCTACTTCCAGGCTATTCATTCGCCTCATGCAAAGAAAACTTGACCAGGTCTTAAAGAATTACATCAAAGGGACAACACACCGCATTCGTGTGCACTAAGTTTAATAACATTTTGCATGAGAACTATTTCTTCCTAGGCAATACCAACACACTTATATTTTCTGTTTTTATTCATATTAATTATAAACTACATAATTTATAAATAAAATATAAGTAAAAGTTTAATTTAACCAAAACATATATACACTTTAACAGAAGTATAAAACGCCTGTGATACGTGACATATTTACGAAACAACTATACACGTAATATATGAGGTGATATTTCAAAGGTTTAATTCAAAAAGTGTGAAGATAACGCGTATAAATTACAACAGTAACGCACATCGGGGCCACGGTGGCGTAGCGGTCAGACTACCCGCTACACACAAAGGCGTACCATGTTAGATTCCCGGCGGGTCACATGGATTTTCGCACGCGGAAAATGTGACGTACGTTGCCGTTTTCTCGGAGCACTCCCGTTTCCTCCACCCTTGCGTTCCACTGCTGCTCCATTTTAACCTCATTTCACCCTCAAGACGTTGCTCTTAAGGTTTTCAAAGCAGTGAGAATTTGGTACCTATAGGGAAATACATGTTAACGGAATTCGGTTTTTCGAAGCATATTTTGAAGATATAAACTTGAAACAAAACCTAAGTGTGAGAGATGATGCTCTCAAGCTATTTATCGAAGCAAATATAAAAATTTGTTTTTAGTAAATTTTTATTTAATTATTACGTTTTCTGGTTTTTCCGGTTAACAGGTTATATAAATTAATGTTACAAAAGGCTTCGAAACCAAAGAAGCGTGTATTTTTGTCCCCGGTAGTATATATATATATATATATATATATATATATATATATATATNTTTTTGTCCCCGGTAGTATATATATATATATATATATATATATATATATATATATATATCTACATTTAACTAGAACGCCGAAACCTAGTTTTAGTAGCATGTATTTCCCCATACCAAATTATCGCTGCTTTCAAACAGGGCAGCAGCCTTAACTGTCGACCAAACCTCTAAACTCAGCTCAACAACGCGCAGGAAGAGACTTAGGCTGGGTCCACACTATGGTTTTCGACGTGACATGCGGAATGGAATGAGGCGACAACGGAATGCCAGAGCGTGAGAAACAGAAGTACTCTGAAAAAATTCCAACAGCAAATGGCAACGTTCCCCGCATGCCGAAATCCGCGGATATGAGTCTGCCGGGAATCGGACCACGTGGTGTGGCGAGATTTGGTCGGCTCTTAGCATCGTGACCTTGAGAGAGCCGATAAGGTGAGTATGGAACAGCGTCGGGATGCAAGGGCGGGAAAAAACGGGAGATTCCCGAGAAAACCCGCCGAACAGCGGCATCGTCCGGCAAGATTCCCCACACGCGAAAATCCGGGAATCGAACCCGGTTCGACTTGGTGGGAGACGAGTAGTCCTGTTACTACGCCACCGTGGCCTTGGAATCGAACCACGCAGATTACCTTAGCCCCCATAACATTGGCACACATTGGCGAACTCTGTTATAGGATGCTCATAGTTAATTGAGCATTTTTGGAAGCCCTGCTTAGGATCCGATCTTCCTTTCATTGCGTATCACTCCGTTATAAGTCAGACTAACATTGTCATGGACCGACTTACTTTATTCATGCATCATTTAAGGCTCCTGCCCACCGGCTGGCAGCTGCGAAATTTTAACAGGAAATACCATGTTAAGGAAATTTCGCCTCAGTGCGTTAATTTTAAGGATAGGCTTTTCAAACAAAATGTACTATTCACGGATGTTTAAGGAGAAAGATCCCTACAAACATAAAGATAGGCAGTATGTACTTTTTTTGTAAAACATAAATTTTAAAAATTCCTTGCAAGCAGGCTATACATGTAATGGAAACATATCCGCTGTAGGGAACTACTCCTAAAATATTCGTGAAGAATAAATTTAGTCTGAAACGCCTATCTTTGAAATTAACGCACCGAGGCGAAATTTCCTTAACGTGGGATTTCCTATTTAAATTCCGCAGCTTCCAGCCGGTAGGCAGTGCGCTAACGTGGAAACCATGGTATGTTTATGAAAGTAAATGTGGTGATAATACGCAAATTTGTGCTCTCGTGCGCACAAAGCGATAAACCTTGACACCAGCAGCCATACATTCACATATTACACTCTCTCAATACACCGTCAAGTCTCGGAACTATTTCCAATAATTCGCTGTCAACGTAACTGGCATGCGAACTGCAAACGCGTGCATACTGTTGTATACGCGTGGCTAGGCGCAGTCATTTTTTTTCTTCCAAAGGCTGACAGTTCAAAAGTGCTTACATCGCCGTCAACAGCATTTACACATCCTCGCGTTGGCAGTAATGCGGCTGTTCGTGATGATTATAGCGACGCACTGGGCTCAAACAGCCATTACTGCCAGCTCCCGTTCAGCCACGTTCAACGGCCGCAGATCGCCATCTGCGATGACACGCTTGAACTCGAAATCATGGCGTCGGCATCCTCAACACACGAGAAGGTTCCAGTTCCAGCTGGCTCGTCATCGAAGCCGCAGCATTACTTGCAATGCATTTTTTGATCAGACTGCACTCTTAACCTGAATCAGTGGTTTTCATCACCGATATTACGTGTCTCCGTCCAGATAAGGTAATACGCGAAGTATCATGACGGTATTGTTCCTTCACGTGGGTTTCCGTTGATAAAGAACTCTTGTAAAAACACCATGTTTGTTGTTCATCACGACAAAGTATCGAACAAGATTTTTTTTTTTTCGAAGCTGTAGTGGTAAGGTTCTTCGCGTACTACGCATGCGCGAGTGCGTAAGTTGCAATTTAAAATAGGTTCGACTTTGTCAAACTCAGTATTACACCGTAGTCGCAGTGCACTTGTACAAGCTTAGTTACGGAATTGAGTACAAAATTACGTATTGTGTGTGCTTTATCTGTAGACCCCCGCCTATCACTTCCCGATATGTTTCACCAACGCGCAGGGGAACATCCAGGATTTCTCTTTCCGGGGACTCTGTGAAGTTTCGATGATCTTGCGAATGAATATCGAANCCGGGTCTGAAACTTGAGACCGGCGTCTAATTGTTTTCCCAATCGAGACAGTTTTCGCCACGACGACGTAAAGCCAGGAAACGAAATCCTAAAAGGAGAGCAGTGTACGAAAGAAAAAAAAAACGCAATTTGCCTACCTTCGTTTGCTGGGCGACGACCCAGGTTTACCAGCACGCAGCTAATAAGCGAAACTTCTTTTCTGGAATCGTTTAGTGCTCATTGGTAACTTAAGCGACTCGAGTTTATCTGTAGACCCCCGCCTATCACTTCCCGATATGTTTCACCAGCGCGCAGGGGAACATCCAGGATTTCTCTTTCCGGGGACTCTGTGAAGTTTCGATGATCTTGCGAATGAATATCGAAAACAATATTTTGGCCAGAATTTTTTCGTTCACAAACTAAAAATGAAGAAGGGGTTCATACAAATGCAATAATCCTGTTGGCAAAAAAAAATTGTGTTATACCTACTTACTTCTATTTTAACTGATAGACTAAAAAAAACTGCAGGACCCTTTGCCTTCTCCTCCCTTTTACATTCCTGCCAACAGTATAGAATTCACATCCCTGTACAAATCGGAGAAACAGTCTTCTGTCTACTTATCGCTTCTAATAATAGACTTTTTCATTTATCTAACTTGGCCTCACGGATGGCTACTTGCGGACTGTGTCCACATGGGAAAAAAGTCACACAAGTCGGAGTCAATCTGTTATTTATCTGTGATGCGTCATCACTGGGTTTCTACAGATATCCACCGATTCCCAGTGAATTCTGATGTTTTAATCAGCCAGTAACCGCAAAATAACTTCTTTTTTTTTTTTTTTTCAAGCTGTTGTGTTTCAGCTTCAATTGGTTCAATTTAAAAAATCGCATCTGTGGTTCTCAGTCAACTGCGGGGTAAAAATAACTTGCCCGAAACTTTATGTCCCTGGTGTTACCATCTGTGGTGAACAAACTACTGGACGCAATTCGTTGATGTCCGACATCGCCATTAGCATCAAGGCATGCCACCCCCGTTTCCATGTTAGAAATAGTGGCCTCTTTACCGACACACAGGAAATCACAACAATGTCCCGCCGATTCTGTCAGTTTNTTTCCATGTTAGAAATAGTGGCCTCTTTACCGACACACAGGAAATCACAACAATGTCCCGCCGATTCTGTCAGTTTTCGGGCCCCAAATCTACACACTCGGCTGTCTTCGGCAGTCCTGCACCAAAGCAATTTCCCCAGTAGGCCTACGCGCNTCGGGCCCCAAATCTACACACTCGGCTGTCTTCGGCAGTCCTGCACCAAAGCAATTTCCCCAGTAGGCCTACGCGCGAACAAGAAACACACGCTGTTCCACTGCATAGAGAATCAGACTGTACTGCACGTGCTCTTGTTTTATTACTAAACTATTATACTTGTTAGCCATACCGAAATGTCACTGGCCTCAGTTATTTTAAAGTTAAAATTGAATTAAGGTTATTAAGTTCTATTGCAAAAAAATAAATATTAAATTCAAATGGCCATGGCTTTTTATGTTACTGTGTGCAGGTATTTAATTAGCTATCTATTTTTATTATTAAATTTAACTTAGGGATTGACGGTATATGCTCGTAACACAACAGCAGAGTCAGGTGCGTCACGCCAACTGCCGAGGACAGCGTACACGAGGGCGGTCCTTCACGTCACGCACGCGCGAAGCACGGACTAGACAGTGGCGCCGCCAATCGCGCCCTTCCCAAACCACGACTCTCGCACAAGGAAGCACATCCGTGTCGAGTTTCGCTGCATCGCGTCAAGAAGGTCGAAAGTCGTGGAGAACATCAGTTTTAAGTACCATCTGCAATTTGCAAAAAAAAAAAAAAAAAACAATCAGTAGTATACATTAATCGACATTTTTTTTGGAATACACAACAATGAAATATTACTTGCACATAGAAAATTCATATTTAGCCAGTTTTGTGGTTTTTCAAACAGTAGTTTATCGTTTTGTGTTCTTACAGAATATTCCCCCCGTTTGGTTACAGTGGCATGGTAAACGTACCTGTAATTACTGGCACTTTGTTTATTAATATTCAGTTTAATTTTGAAGAATTCTGAGATAAGGGATATAACGTCCCGTCTTATGCTCACACAGGATAATCGTCTCAGCCTTAGGATGCAAGAAATCCCGTACAGTGAGGGACAGCTGGCAACCCTACTCCACCCCCTCCCCAAGATCAGCTTCTGGACGCAAAAACACATACTAAAGACGAGTTGGAGCGATTTCTCGTCTTCTGCGCATGTACCCAACACTGACCTACCCCACACCAACATAACAGCACAAACGTCAAAGTCACATGGTTTAACAGTGACGAACATGTTGATTTGTATCTTAATTTTCAAAAGACAAGCCCTTTTGTATGAATCAAATAATTTTACCAGTTTTAATTGTATCCGATTACATTAGAAATTAGTCAGAGGAGGTATAAAACAACATCTCCAAAGCACTTGTTTACATGAACAGTGTGGTGGCCACAAATCCTATCCACGTCGTTTAGGGATATCAGTTCGATGGGGCAGGGAGATCACTGTACCCCGCACAGTCGAGGACGGGAGAGAGTGCGAGACCAACTACCCCGCCATGCGGCTTACAGCGAGAGACAGACCAGCTCCCCTAAGACGGCAGGCGGACAGGCGCCGCGACATGAAGTGTCGTAGTGTTGGTGGCTTATCGCAGCCATTCGCGCCGTTATCAAGGCGCACGGACTGCGTGCGTGAGCGACTCGCCCCCCCCTCCCCCACAGGTGTCCACCTGGTATCTCACGACCTCAACTGTATTGTGTGTGCGTACCCGCTCCGCGCAGGAAGCCCGCGGAATTTCTGCAACTCCGGGAGCACTGTGCTTGGTGCATCCGCCGATGGCACGCCATCTCTGCGACGGCCGGGAGAACGTCACGAGAATTCGACAATCAACAATTATTCGATAAAACGTTTAGGCCTATTACACGTTTTTTCAATGTGTTATAAAAATTGTCTGAAAAAATTGTGGCGAAATGAGGGGAAATTATATATACATAAAAATAATAAAACTAGTTAAGTATAGCAATTTTAAATTTATTACAAATATATGTCTCGATAATTTGGAATTTAGTTCGGCCTTATTTCTATTTTAACATCCAAGATAAAATTTAAATTCGAAGCCCTTAACCGTAGGGNCTCGATAATTTGGAATTTAGTTCGGCCTTATTTCTATTTTAACATCCAAGATAAAATTTAAATTCGAAGCCCTTAACCGTAGGGGAACAGAGAGTCGGATTTCAAAGAAATTGCGTCACGACAAACTCCTGTGATTTCAACAGCCACTGCAAATAAAACCAAATATCGTGTTAGAATATATATATTTTTTTTAATTTGTACTAATTAATATGTAAAGTTTTAATATTAATATTTACGCTAAAAAAACATAAATGTTATTTTCCGACTGATTTGGTTTTTTTTTGTGAAGTTGTCATTGATATCATGCCGCGAAACCTTAAATTATCCTCAAACTCAGGGAAATAATAGGCTAATCGGCTCTTGAATTACCTTAAGTAACTTGTTATGAACATGGGATCCTCACCCCTCCCCCCGGTGAAGGGGAAAAAGGAAAGGGTGAGCTCAACAGCTCCACCCAATGTTATTTTTTTTAAGTCCCTGGGCCATTGGTAGCCTATGCAGGAAAACTTACCAGAGAGCACCCTTGCAAACTAAATTAATNTTTTTTTAAGTCCCTGGGCCATTGGTAGCCTATGCAGGAAAACTTACCAGAGAGCACCCTTGCAAACTAAATTAATCTAACCAAGAATGGCACGCACGTCCAAGTTTTATTCTTGGATTCCAACAGTATCGTCGTAGCACCTTGTTTACGGACGTAGACTTTTTCTTCTCCATGGGGTAAAAATGAAGCTGCAAATTGTTCTTTGGCATTTATACAATTTAAAAGCTGAAATTGTACGAAAATCAACTTATCCGTCAAATGCAATCTGATGTGTGAACAAAACCGGGTTTTCGCGTGTAGGCATGCTATGCACTCTTGCGTACAATAGAGCAGATCTCAACTGATCGTTTGTTGATTGCTGTCACAGTGGAAGGCGATTATAGGGCTTACACGTGTTGCATGTTTATTATTGCCACAGGGTTCTCCAGTAGGTGTTAAAATCAAGGAACGCATGGACCAATCGCAAGGATAAAAAAAAACCGTACGCGTTTTCGAAGTATTAGCTTGTCCGTAAATGAACCCGCCAGTCATCGGGGGAAAACAAAATAATATCTCCCATCCTTCGTTTATATCGTTAACGAAGAATGTGATTTTTTCATTGGCCGTGTCCGAATTCATTGCGAAGTAACCTCGTCAACTGTCCCCCACATCCCCTCGATCAATTCGTGACGAAGTGGGTATAAGTCGAACACACGTCTTCGTTTCGCGATTTGCAACGCAAATACTAAAAACAAAAAATTATAATAATAATAATCAAAAGTATTTTCTTGCGTTTTACAAACAAGTATCCATGAAATAGCAGCTGCAAAAAAAAATAGACTGTAGGGCGTGTCAAGGAGACGTCGCTAGTGCCCTCAGCGAATTCAGTCAGCGACAATGTGACGTCACACCCTTGATGAACTTCTCTAGGGCACGAAGCCAGCCACTGTCTTCCGCAGACGAGTTGCGACTAGAACAATTCACGTGCTCGGGACTCGTAACGTGCGTCGTACGTACCCGGCGACGACAGTTCGGGCTACGCACGTGCCGGAACAAGATAAAGCGATGCAAGACGAGCCATGGTTAAGGTTCCTTCTACTCCGGTTAGGAACAAAACGTGATTTCTTATGGGAGAGTTTGGCGTAGGGAAAATTTCCGCCGCCAGGNTCCTTCTACTCCGGTTAGGAACAAAACGTGATTTCTTATGGGAGAGTTTGGCGTAGGGAAAATTTCCGCCGCCAGGCGCGCAGTGTTCTGAAAGGTTACTTTTAATTAAAATATTAAGCTACGTGAATAATTAAAAAAAAAAATTTCTTAGATACGAAATTTTATGTTTTTGTTTTATGATTATAATAAATACCCTGTTTTTTAGGTCGAAAAAAAAAATCTGATACATTGTCAACACTGGCGCTTACCTAGTGGCGAAAAATTTCCCGTTGACAAACGTTTAACATTGATGTCCCCAACCTGTGTAGGCTATTCACGGTAAAGTAAGCAGTTTTTAAGGCCCTCCAAAAGGCATTAACAACTAATAAAAGTTTTAATGAATCGTTAGATATTAACTTTTGAGAGTGGTGAACGTATACGCCGTATTTATTACTCACATAGCAATGTTGATATTAAAAAGTGGCGAGAAGGATAAAAAATTGGCTAAAAGGAAAAATTTTAGAAGGGCCTTAAAAAGTGCTCACTTTGCCGTGAATACCCTGAAGTAGAAGTAACCGTAGCCATGGTCCATACCTGTGGTGTCCAGGAGGCGAGATGTGGCGCACGGTGGACCGGGAGCTAGCGGGTTGTTGCACGGTTGTTGCGCGGCCGGCCTCGGCGGTGACGTCAGCTGGCAGCCTCACCTACAGCGCGCACGAAGCTGTGGGCGGGAATGATCAAGCACGGCGCGGGCGGACGGGCGGGGGAGACGCGATCTGCCCCGCCCCTTCTCCCCCTCCAGGCCTTTCGTTCGTGGAGGGGGAAGAGAGGGAGTGCATCAATTCGAGAAGGGGGGGAGGAAGGAAGGAAGGAAGCCTGCTCGCCACATCCTCCCTGCCTCCCGCGGCAAGAAGTACCACGCCGGGGTTGCCCAGCCGTGCGTCTTCGACAACGCCCACGCACTCCGCCAGCCCCGCGGCTCCAGCACACACCTCTTCCAGCCGCAGAGGGGGAAAAAATCGAGGTAGAGAGTAGAGAGAGCACGCGAGCTGCGCAGCAACCACACTCCGTGTTACATCGCCACAGCTTTCCGCATACAGCTCTTTCGAAAATGACGTGTGCATAAGATTTCAGGTTAGAACACTGTTTGTGAACGCAAGTGATTTTAAGGTGCTCGTACACTTCCGTTAACCTCTTAACTCAAAGTCAGTTAAATGTATTTTACTCATACAAAAAAGGCGGGTCTGTTGAAAATTCAAATGTAAACTAACACGTTCATCATTGTCGTCCACGTGACTTTGACGGTTATATTGGCCATAGACGAGAGTCAATGTCGGGTGGACACGCGGAAGGCTAAAATCTTGCTTCATCTTTAGTCTATGCTTCGAACACCGTTTCTAGAAACATGNTCAGGTTAGAACACTGTTTGTGAACGCAAGTGATTTTAAGGTGCTCGTACACTTCCTTTAACCTCTTAACTCAAAGTCAGTTAAATGTATTTTACTCATACAAAAAAGGTGGGTCTGTTGAAAATTCAAATGTAAACTAACACGTTCATCACTGTCGTCCACGTGACTTTGACGGTTATATTGGCCATAGACGAGAGTCAATGTCGGGTGGACACGCGGAAGGCTAAAATCTTGCTTCATCTTTAGTCTATGCTTCGAACACCGTTTCTAGAAACATGCTCCATCTTTAGTGACCTCTGTCGACGAGAACCTTACCTGCTGCAGCCTCGCATCGCTTTGCGCTAACCGGCACACACACTCCGGGTACGTGGGCGTCGCTAGTGATTACTTGTTAGTACACGTGTGTCGAACTACACGAACAATGCGAGATTAGCAATTGAGCAGCAAAAGTTGCTAGAAGTAATTGCGTTTTATTTTCAACAGGACACGAACAGCAGTATTGACGATGTAAGGTCTGAATATATTTTAAAGTGGTGGCCTAAGTCCAGGCGGTCGCCTCATGACGCGTCAGTTACGTTCGCCTTCCTCATATGCCACTTGCTGTACANTTAAAGTGGTGGCCTAAGTCCAGGCGGTCGCCTCATGACGCGTCAGTTACGTTCGCCTTCCTCATATGCCACTTGCTGTACACGCAGGTGCGTGAAGCTGCGGACTCCCGGCGCTGTTTCGCCTACTTCAATTTCGATATTTTAAAATACTATATAAATTTTCCAAACATTTTGCTACTAGGATCTCTCGTTTATATCAGCCCATAGATGCGGTAGTTTAAATTTCGACATGTAGTTAAAAATATCTTATATAATTATAAAATGTATATTGGTTTGTACTGGGACCACGGTGGTGTAGTGGTTAGACTACTTGCCTCCCACCTAGGCGAACCGGGTTCGATTCCCGGCGGGGTCACCCCCGGATTTTCGCATGTGGGAATCGTGCCGAACGATACCGCTGGTCGGCGGGTTTTCTCGGGGATCTCCCGTTTCCCTCCCCCTTGCATTCCGGCGCTGCTCCATACTCACTTCACCTCGATGTCAAGAGCCGCCCAAATCTCTTCACTCACTCGTTTGTACCAGCCGATATATTTTAAATTTATGACATTGCAATCTTACTGCTGGCCCGACGAACTGACGTCCATGCACTTGACAAACAAATGTCGGTTGCCGTCAATCTGGAGTTGTCGCCGGCTGCTCGAAATCCCGTCATGCGTATTTCGGGCGCATCTGATAAGCCGCCGTGTCGCTGCGAAAGAACCCGAGCTTGTTCTGAGCTGCAGGACCACAAGCCGGGTGAGAGATACTGTCCTCGAGATAACCGTCGCGGCTTATCAGTGTCGCGAGGAACGGTGGAGCGAAGTCCGCCAGATGATGCGCGGGAAGCCCTCCGAGACAACCCTGCCTCACTGCGTCGTGGGCGGGTAGCGCCTATTTGCTCCTCGACGCGGAAGCAGAACCTCTCTCCACAAGTTTGAGAACTGCGCCACACCGAGGCAGGTTATACTGATTACCTATAGTCCATTCACTTGTTACTCCAAACTTTTCTGAAGCCCTGCTAAAGTTCTACTTCCAAGATATTCCTCCACCTCGTCCAGACAAAGCTTAACTAAGTACAGAAAATCACGCCAAAGGGACAACGCATTCACTTTAATAACATTTTGCATAAGAGCTATTTCTTTCTACGCATTACCAACACGTATATTTTCTCACTGTTTTTATTCATTGGTAGGCCTATTATATATAAGAGACATTATAATTTATAAATAAAGTAGAAGTAAAGGTTCAATTAAACCAAAAATAAGNCAGGCCTATTATATATAAGAGACATTATAATTTATAAATAAAGTAGAAGTAAAGGTTCAATTAAACCAAAAATAAGAGAACTTAGTGTTAACAGGAATATAAAACGCATGTGATAAATTACATATTTAAGAAAGAAACAAACACGTCTTACATAGGGTGATTTTTCAAAGGTTTGATTAAAAAATTGTGAAAAAACCGCGAAGAGCAAAACCCGTGTCTTGTAGTAACAGTAAGTGTTGATATGAAATTTCATACCAGGATGCTTTCAGCCCGGACTCAACGTCCTCACCAAGGTGTTTTTTTTTTAAATTTTTTTTTTTTTTCGGTAGATGTGTTACGACACGTACTTGTAATACTTGGGATACTGCAACTTGCACTAATACTCGCCGCGTTGAACGACAGTGATTTAACGGCGAAGTCGACCAGTCACTTTAAACTCGGGATAGTTCTATCCGGATGTTTTTCAGGCTGGTACATCTCCAACAAACGAAAGATGTATAGTTGGCGGGACGTGCGGTACTGAGTCGAGCAATCACAAGGTAGGAGGCAGCATAAGAAGTGTGGAAAATCTCACCTTCCCCTTAGTTTTGAACCGCGAATTTTTTCTTCTCGGCATCTGCGACTTGGTTTATTTTCGCCAGAGTTTGGGAACTATAGGATAATTTCAGCAGGCGTTGAAGAGGAAATAATAACTTGACACTTACCATAGGCGTGCATATTGAATGGATTTCCTACATTCATGTCTGCGGTTCCATCAGTTGCTTTGTCCGAGTAGCTTTTTGATTTCGGAACTGAACTCGATATCAGAAAAACTTAAATGCAGTGTTCCAAGGGTCACTGTTGTATAAGACTAAAGAACTATAAAACTTTTCCGAGTTTATCTTTAATTTTACAACTGTTTCATGGGTAAGCCGGATTTTACCCCGATAACATAACCATTACAAACCCCGCCATGTCTTATATGGGGTACAGTATATTACGATAATGCTGTAACATTTACCTCTCGACATGCTGCGTGCAAGAAACGGCTACCAATTTTTGTAACCAAACAGTATTGTTTATAAAAGTGGGCCATGCAAACATCTTTTACATAACTCTTGTTGAGTAAGCGAAATTTTAAGAATGCTGTTTAGTTTTTGTTACGGTGGGCGTGGCTAACTTGGCTTTGCAATGGTAAGTTTTACTTGTTGTTCTTGGGTCGCACTTCAGACGATGACTTGGGATGATAAGACTCCTCATTGTCTGTAGCATATCACGCCACATATCTGCTCTGTGCCGTAGAACAAAGGTGAAGCAGGGCCCGTATCGATTTCCATCTTCCAGCGCATTTTCTCGCGGATTGCGAGCGCTCCGTCATAATCACGCGATTAAGCATTCACGCTGTCTGGATGGAGGTACTTTAGCGTGTAGGAAGCCCCAGAAGTACGAGAGCGGTAAGGGCGACACAGGTGCGCGCATCGAATGTCTGGTCTTCCTTATGCGCAGTGTTTTCCTCGTCGACTCGGCTCATGAAACTTTCTGTAGTCAGCCTATCATATTATGCTGTAATACTGTAGACAGAGCCGTACTTCCAAGTCACTATAACAGGTTAGCCTATAAAGGAAGGATGATACCTAAAAATCATTGCATTCGGACGTGGGGAACGTCCTGGGTCGCCCTTGGGATGCGAGATAGATGCAACCGTATAGGGCCTCACGTCCAGAAAAAAAATTTATAAATATATATTTACATATTTTAACATTCCTTTGGGTTTAAGTTACGTATTTCACGATAAAATTTATATATTTAAACATATTTATTTATAAAAAATGTTAGGCGCGGGCGCTCGAGATCATAGCATACAGTTGGAAAGGTGGTTGCGTTGTGGGAAGGGAGGAGTAACTAGTTTGGAAGGGAAGCAACTCGCGAAATCTCTTGCACCTATGGCATCACTTTCTCTACGTGCGGCGCTGGCGATTTATTAAATGCTATTCGTGACCAGGCGCCGCGCAAAAATATTGAACTGTTTTTAAATTGCGCACTTTAGATAATTTAGTGATCGCCAACCCTGCCACTTGGCTAATGCGCCCGTGTCGTTTTGCCCATTTGCTCAGCTGCTTCCTTCGCGATATATTTTTGCCTAACGCGCTTATAGCTTTGCGAGGTTATCAAAGCATATGCAAACATGCCAACTGACGACTGTCAGTGAGGCGCCTTTGGAGACTTGGCACGTGACATTCCTGTTTCACGTGTGGACAGCCACTGGGACTGCAGACCAAAGAAGGCGTGAAATACCACGAGTGTTGCCTGACCCAAAACTAGAGGAGATTTTCGACTGCGCCACACAATACGAACATTTTACTCCTCGCCCTAGAAAAGTACTAGTAAAAATTCTCGATTAATCTGGTTCTTTATCTCCGCGCTGTAATATTTCTTCCTTGTGCGCCTTCTTTTACGATTTTTGTTCGAGCAGTCCTACTACGGGTGATACTCGGGGTTGTTTTAGTACCACAGTTGCTGCTCCATGTTGTAAGAGCTTTTTGACGGCTTGAATAAGTGAAAACTGTTCAATCTTATAAATTATTTATATAAAACTAATTTTAGCTGCACCTTCTAAATTCCACATTCAAGTCCTCGCTCATAATTCGAATAATGCTACTTGACACAAACAATACCTATAGGTTAATAAATTAAAAACATTAATGTTAAACTAATATTACTTAGAACACGTCGGGTATCACGCATTGAGCACTACAAAGAAATGGGTAAAAGAAAAAAAAGTTTGGAAGGTACTNACTTAGAACACGTCGGGTATCACGCATTGAGCACTACAAAGAAATGGGTAAAAGAAAAAAAAGTTTGGAAGGTACTCAATCTTTGGGACGCGCACCTGGACAGTTTTAACACGTGACGGACATCATACCTGTAACACGTGACGGACATCATACCTGTAACACGTGACGGACATCATACCTGTAACACGTGACGGACATCATACCTGTAACACGTGACTGACATCATACCTGTACGTGCAGTCGACGTCGGCATGTAGCTTTGATTAGTTTCCTAACTCGCGCGATACCTGGCAGAATCGCAGTTACTAAGGCCACTCACCGACCGGGAAGTTCCACTCACGAGCAACTCCCTCAAGGCACCCCAGTCACTACCCCCCCCCCTCATTTTTTTTCCATACCCGGAACTAACAACGGCAATGCCGATAGAGAGATTTCCAACGTTGGCACGCAACAAAAAAGAATCATAAAATCGAAGTCGCAACACATGCCTCCCTACATGAAAGGCGACATATGGGAGGGAGTGAGCGAGAAAGAGAGAGAGAGAGAGAGAGCGAGAGAGAGAGAGTGAAGATATTTTGGCGGCTCTTAACAGTGAGGTCTTGAGAACCGATGAGGGTTAAGCGAGGTGAGTATGGAGCAGCGCCGGAATGCAAGGGTGGGGGAAACTGGAGATCCCCGAGAAAACCCGCCAACCAGCGGCTTCGTCTGGCAATATTCCCACATGCGAAAATCCGGGAGTGACCCGGCCTGGGGGCTGAACCCGGTTCGCCTAGTTGGGAGGCGAGTAAAACATAACAGCTATTGTATTAATCGTTATTTGCAGTTTTCTAACACACGCGATATTACAGGTATTAGTTTCCTGCACAGGTCCTCAGTATTGGCCCGCTGATTACCAGTAAAACGTCAACATCGCGTCATTTAAACCCAAGCTTTTACGAAAAGAAATTGATTAAATTATTTTTAAATGATTACGCTTCAAAGCTCGGTCACAGAATAAAAAAGTAGTAAAATTTTAAAGTACGTATTTGCGCAATCTGTACGCTAACCTACAATCCAAGCCACTTGTTTTGATTAAGTCAGATTTTGCAAATATTAGATAAACAGAAAGAAATAGTTCAGTATTGAGAAGCATAAAGTCGACATGCTCTCTCTACACCATACTCTATTTCTGGTATAACACTGATATTCAGGGATCAAAACAGAACAAAAACTGCAGAAAAAAAATATTGTCTGCGTTGAGAACTTTTCAACGCGAAGAGCCGGTCTTGTGTATTAGACTAACGACGAAGTACACAGATTTTCCTATAAAGTCTGTTTGTGGTTTCCTCATACGTTTGGAATCAAAACTTTGAAAAATCACCCTGACGTGTTTGGTTGTTTTCTAAAAATGACACGTATTGAAAGCGTTTTATAATTGGGTTAGTATAAAAGTACCTTATTTTTAGTTGAATTAAACTTATACTTATATTCTGTCTATAAAATATAATATTTCATTAGTAATTAATACGAATAAATACAGGGAGAAAAAAGGTGTGTTGGTAATACCTAGTATGTAAGAAATAGTTATTATGGAAAATATTACACTGAGTGCTCACGAATCAGGTTCGGTGTCACTTTTCTAGACTCGGTTAAGCTTTGGTTACATGAGGCGGAGGAATATCCTGGAAGTAGAACTTTAGCAGGACTTCAGATAAGTTTGAAGTAACCGTGAACAGCTTATACTGCGCACGTCACCGACATTAATTAGTCCTTCGGCTATACAACTGCCAAAGTCGCATTAGCAAAAGTGATTAAGGTTTTGGTTATATTTGTATTTCCAAAACACGCGCCCTTTTGTTAAACACTATGCTTGCGTTAAAACTAGGTCAGAGAAAGAGTACAGATATCACTAAACACCTGCTTGCATAAACAGTGTTCGAAACTTAACGGCCCTGCCTACCAAGTCGGCAGCCGCGGATTTCAAATGGGGAATCAATGTTAAACGAAATTCCTTCTCATTGCGTCGATTTTAAAGATAACTATTTCAAACAAAAAACATTTTGACACGACTTTCTTAGAAAACATTGCTATATAAGATTATTTATAAAAAAATTTATTAACCTTTTTTTTATTTATGTAAATTTAAATTACATTTTAGAAAATAAAATATTAAACACTACAATCGGCAACATTCCTTACGAAATTTCACGTAGAATACATTTGCTTGAAATAGTGATTAAAATCGACGCAATGAGAAGATATTTCGTTTAACGTCGATTCCCCATTTGTAGTTCGCCGCTGGCAGGGCCGTTAACCACGTGGTTTTTGAAAGTGCTACCGGTAGAAAAACCCGCCCGATGTTGGAAGACGGCGGCCGAAATTTTCGAGCGGGGCGGGAGCCGTGCGGTCGCAGCCGAGACGCCGAGAGTATCGATTGTCCGCGTGGCGTGGTGACGCCGCTGGAGGTAGAGGGGGAAAAAAATATGACGCAGCNCCCCGCCTCTGACGTCGCCAGCCGCCCCGCCCGCCTTCTTCGCAATTATAGGTTGTTCACGGTCAACTGAGCACGTTTGAAAGCCCTGCTTAGGGTCTACTTTCCCTCTCATTTTGTATCCTTCCGTTACCCCTAATATTTACATTACTATGGACCATCCAAGAAGAAAACAAGGGTTTTTTTTTTTAGAAAAGCATGACAATAATATACAAAATCGTGCTCTTTGAGGGTATAAAACAAAAAAAAAAACTACAATTAAGTAGCCCTAAATTTATATATTACACTCACTATACAATATCAATCTTGGAACTATTTNAAAAAAAAAACTACAATTAAGTAGCCCTAAATTTATATATTACACTCACTATACAATATCAATCTTGGAACTATTTTCATTAATTCGCTGCCAACTTAATTAAGAGCCTGCGTGCCAGTGTAGTTACGGGCGGTGATTTTGTTCAAGGGTTGATTTAAAAAATGTTCACTTTACCGTCAACAACCTTTAAAACATCAATGTCTAAATCAACCTTTTGTAATAAGACAGGCAGATAGGTACACGTTGTCCAATCCAAGGTAGCAATGAAATAAAAAAATTGCTAATTGCAAACTCAAAGCCATTGGCTGGATGGTCGGTTCACAGTATGACTGCGGTATAAAACACTTCAGGCGCCAAATTACGCCCCCCCCCCTCTTNCTCTTTATACACATAAGATTTACTTCAACTTTTCTGAAGCCCTGCCTAAGTTCTACTTCCTGGCTATTCCTCCGCCTCATGCAAACAAAACAAAGCTTAAAAGTGGAACTTACACCAAACGGATAAAGCACCGCATCCATGAGCTCTCAGTGTAATAATATTTTTCATATGAACTATTTCTTACTAGCCATTACCATCAGACATATTTTCTGTACGTTTTATTCATATTAATTATAAATTTAATATCATAGATATAAGTAAAAGTGTAAGTAAAAGCTTAATTCTATCAAAAATAAGATACTTTTATACTAACGCTCGTGATAAATGCCAGACATGTCATACGTGGGGTGATTTTATAAGGGTTTGATTTCAAAAAGTGTCTAGAANACGTGGGGTGATTTTATAAGGGTTTGATTTCAAAAAGTGTCTAGAAACCGCGAATAGAGTATAGCAACACATTTAGGTTCCTTATTTTGAATAACGCACGAACGAAGCGAATGGGCACACGGCTAATATAAATTTTAGATGTGGCGAAAGGACACAAAATAAGAAAATGTGAAGCGGGGCTATAAAAATAGTGTTGAATTAAACGCGAGCGGCCTGTCGTCTTCATCGTCGACGTAGTTGGAAAGTCAATCATCGTGATGGGAGCTCGGCTGGAGTGATGAGGCATGATGAGGCGAGACCGCCAAGAGCGTGTGAGTGTGTGTGTACCGCCGGCGATTTGTCCAGGAGGGGTGTGAGGGAGGGAAGTGCCCTGATTGTGACTCACTGACAACCCNCTTGTACTGAATTTTTATTTATATTTAATCTATAAATTATAATATTTGATTTATAATTCATATGAATACGAACATAAGACAATATAATAAAACAGTTATAATGCAAAATATTACAATGAGTGCGCACGAATGCGGTGCGTTACCCTTCTGATGTAATCTTCTAGACTTGGTTAAAGCTCTGTTTGCATGAGGCGGAGAAATGTTCAGGAAATAGAAGTTTAGCAGGGCTTCGGAAAAAAAGTCGGAAGTTACCGCGAATGGACCAACATGCTGTACAATTTTGCTTCCATCATATTAAGTGAAGTCAATAAGAAAAAAATCG
>NQII01000284.1:36827-59438 GCA_002778355.1 Clitarchus hookeri | reverse complement strand
CTTCGCAACACTCAAAATTATTGTTGCGGTGCCAAACGGCGAAGCAGTAGTAAATATTTACCTGGATGTATAACACTAAAAATGTTAAACACCTAGCTACAGTTCTCTGTTTCTTTGCCAGATGGAAACAAAAAAATATTTTTCAGTGGTGCAAAGTTACCCCACAGGTGCGAAGTAATCCCTTTACGGGAACGCATAGTATCTCATTTCAACGTAAATTTTCTCATTTCGGCAAGTTAGTTTTTATTATTTGCATGTCCCAAAAATACAAAAACTGTGATTTTGAGAAGTCATTGTGTGAAAAATATGCCATCTTCCTGAGAGTTACGAAAGGTAACCGAGAAAAAGGCAGGAGATTTATTGAAAACGCAAATAACATGTGCGCGATCTGGCACGGACACAGATAGAAAATTACAAATGTCAAAATTCGTACTTTTATTTAAAAGTCGAGTTGTATATACTGCTGCATTTTATGGACATATTTTTTTATAATTATATTATGGTAACTATAGCTATTGTGTACATAATAATTTTTTTCTTTAAGAAATAAAATAGTTCTGAGAAGTTAAATAAATATATTTTTTTAATTTATATCGAATGCTTAACGACATGTTTGTACACAACATGCTATTTACATAATGATCGTTCCAAAACCACTTTTACTCTAACTTTGCTCGTCTTTTACCCCACGCTACTTCAACTCCACTCTCGGAGTAGTTTCGGAACGACACCTAGCACCTAGGCAGGTTTTCTAACCACCATTTCATTTTCCCCAGCATTATCCGCGTACCTCAGGCGCAGATGTCTAAACGTGTTCCCCACACGAGTCGCAAAGGCACGCTNTTTTCCCCAGCATTATCCGCGTACCTCAGGCGCAGATGTCTAAACGTGTTCCCCACACGAGTCGCAAAGGCACGCTACGCTGTCCCAGCGATTTTACTACTTCGCTGAAACAAAATGTCAAACAACATGATTAAATGCAGGTTTTCTTAATTACGGAACTTAATTCTTTTTTCCTACCCCCGTGAAANAAAATGTCAAACAACATGATTAAATGCAGGTTTTCTTAATTACGGAACTTAATTCTTTTTTCCTACCCCCGTGAAATAACACAACTTTACATACACAATTCACGTTCCTGCCGACATGATGGTCGAGTGAGTGAAGGGATTTGGGCGACTCTTGACATCGGGGTCTTGAGAGCCGATGAGGGTGAAGCGAGGTGAGTATGCAACAACGCCGGAATGAAGGGCCAGGGAGGGAGCAGGAGATCCCCGAGAAAACCCGCAAACCAGCGNGGTGAGTATGCAACAACGCCGGAATGAAGGGCCAGGGAGGGAGCAGGAGATCCCCGAGAAAACCCGCAAACCAGCGACATCGTCCGGCACGATTCCCACGTGCGAAAATCAGGGAATTGAGCACGGTTCGCCTTGGTGGGAGGCGAGCAGGCTAACCACTACACCACAGCGGCCCCGTGATGGTTGAAAGTAAATCATGAGATCGGTTTTTTTTGGGTACCTCCGAGCTGGCGACCCTGATGAGTCTCCGAACGCTGCGTAGACAACTGACGATCGCGATCCTGCGCCCATACAACGACTCGTGAGTAACGCGTGAGCGTCAGTCCGACTGGCGGCGGAATGTCCGTGATTCAGACAATGCAAAACGCAGATACGCAAAAAAACATATATATATCGAGAGTTGTAAAATACACATGATGCGGCCGATAGGATACAACACCTAAGCACGTTGTTTTCAACACAGGTTATTACCGCAGGTCACGTTTGTTTGCGACAGGCGAGTTTCGTTTCTATTTGCCACCATTTGCGACTGCTACCTTTGGCAGATTTCATTAATGCAAGCCTTTTACTGACCCAAATACCACAAGCAGCAGGCTTATGAGCGGACGGTAGATAATTTTTTTTAAATTCTTTCGGCTGGGATAAATTAAAATGTTCGCCATTGAAGATAGGATGGCCTGAGAGAACTAACGTACGATGCAGTGCGAGCTGATGTCGCGCGAAGATTTAGGAAACCTGGCCCCACAAATGTGACTGTTCCGCCATCTTGTCAACAAATACAATCGCACAGGGAGTGTTAAGGACGAAGGGCGTTCAGGCAGGCCATCTGTTCCTGAAGACACCGGGCAGCGGATTCAGGAAGCCATTGAACGNCATGCAGAGGATTCAGGAAGCCATTGAACTAAGCCCTCGTGCACCGACTCTGCGTCTCAGTCGTAAGCCTGATGCTCCACAATCCACTGTGTGAAAGATTTTACACTCCCCGTGCGATTGAGTTTGTTGACAAGATGGCGGATGGTCACATTTGTGGGGCCAGGCTTCCTAAATCTCCGCGCAACATCAGCTCGCACTGCAGCGTACGTTAGTCCTCTCAGGCCATCCTATCTTCAGTGGTGAACATTTTCAACACTTAAAACAAACACAAGATATATTAACGGTTTCCCAGAAATGGACAGGAGCTTTATAATCATCCTGTATTTGTATAATTTCATTTTACACATTTGAATTACAAAATAAGCATACCGGTATCTCATATTACCCCCTCACTATGCCCATCATTTTGCGGGACTGCTAAATGTACTACCACGCCCTTATTGGGGAAGTGTATCCCACGGACATAGGTCAACAAGACACTTGCAGACAAGAAGCGAGACGTCCATACAGCGAGCTACAGGAGCATCTGCCCCAGCTCAGGATACGTTCACGCAGCGATGACACGTTCACATTGCAGTGCGTGCGCCTCCCGCGAGTTATGCGTGTCCATATTCGCGCCTACACAATAAGACACTCCCCCACTCCTCCCCGGGGGCGGACAGCGAAGGTCAGCAGTCTCCGTTCCCGATTGTTTCGTCCTCGCGCTTCGCTATTTGTTTTCTCCCGCGACCTGCGTCGTCCGATGTTTGTATTCTCGCCGCCGCCCAGCCCTCTCTCTCCGACACGGGCTCTCATCCCCCATCACTCACACAGCTCCTCCTGCTCATGTGGCGAAACAGCGGACATATGTATGTGTTGTAAGAGTAGTTAGTAGCCGCCGTCGCATACGGCTCTGGTTTTTGAGCTATGTGCCTTAGGTGCGGCATCTTTGTGTGATGCGATGTGTCCCTGTTTGACGACGAGCTTTGTGACTTAAATTTTTTTCATGTTTCAACGGTTGTCATTTTTCGAGTTTTTTTTACGATTGCCGGCTAAACAGACTTAGTTTCTAAGGTCAGACGCATTTTTTGCGCCGCATTCGAAAGGGAGAAAGAAAGGGATAAAGAAAGAGAGAGAGAGAGAAAGATATAGAAAGAGAGATAGAAAGAGAGAGAGAAAGAGAGAGAGAGAGATAAAAAATAGAAATAAAGAAGAGAGAAAGATATAGAGAAATATAGAAAGAAAGACAGAGAGAAAGATAGAGAGAAGAAGACAGAGATGAAGATAAATAACTAAAGAGAGAAAGAGAAAAAAATTAATAAATAAAGATAGAAAGAGAAGTAAAAAAATAAATAACGAGAGAAAGAGAAATAAATAAAGAGAGAGAAAGAGAAATAAAGTGATAAATAGAGAGAAATAGAAATAAAGATACAGAAGGATATGAAGAGATACAGAAGGATACAAAGAGAAAGAGAGAGCGAGAGAGAAAGAGAAAAGAAGAAAAAGGAAGAAAGTGAGAGAAAGGGAAAGAGAAAGAACGGCTCTGTGGTAGAGCACGAGGTCGCGGGTTCGATCCCCGACGGCCTAAACCTGCCTCTTGTTCGGCCAGCATGCCGTCATATCTGATGTCACAGTTGGGGTATCTACAGAATGTTCACGGTTATAGTATATTCGCGGTATCTTCAAACTTTCTGTTTCCCAAATGTGTTACGTATGTATCTCAAGCGTTTTATACTTTCATTAACATAAAAGTATCTTATTTGTGGTTACATTGAATTCTTACTAGTATTTCATCTATAGATTATATTATTTCATTAAAACCAGAGAGAAAATAGGTGTTGATAATGCACAGTAAGAAAATAGTTATTATGCAAAATGTTATTAAACAGAGTGCGCATGAATGCGTTGTCCCTTTGGTGTAATTCTTCTGAACTTCGTTGAACCTTGTTTGCATGAAGCGTGGTAATAGCCTAAAAGTATAACTTCAGCAAGGCTTCACAAAAGTTGTAAGTGANCGAACCTTGTTTGCATGAAGCGTGGTAATAGCCTAAAAGTATAACTTCAGCAAGGCTTCACAAAAGTTGTAAGTGACCGTGAATGGACTAAATTGAGAACTTCTGAAATCTCTGCTTAGGATCTACTTTTCTTGCAATTTTGTATACTTTCGCCATGCATAAAATTAACATTGCCAAGGACCGTCTCGCTTATACGTGCATCGTCCAATTGAAATCTGTGACTGGCTAAACTTGAGACTTGGGCATNTTGCCAAGGACCGTCTCGCTTATACGTGCATCGTCCAATTGAAATCTGTGACTGGCTAAACTTGAGACTTGGGCATCGATTGTTCTAGTTTCCGATTTTTCTACCGCGAAACTTAGGCAGTAAAGTGGTTTAAGAGACCAATGCTTGCTTTCAGTTCTTCACTTCACCGTTTACCTGTACCTTACCTATCCACATTTGAGTCAAGGCGAGGGAAAAATNTGTCAACAAATACAATCGCACAGGGAGTGTTAAGGACGAAGGGCGTTCAGGCAGGCCATCTGTTCCTGAAGACACCGGGCAGCGGATTCAGGAAGCCATTGAACGAAGCCCTCGTGCACCGACTCTGCGTCTCAGTCGTAAGCTTGATGCTCCGCAATCCACTGCGTGGAAGATTTTACACTCCCCGTGCGATTGNCGACTCTGCGTCTCAGTCGTAAGCTTGATGCTCCGCAATCCACTGCGTGGAAGATTTTACACTCCCCGTGCGATTGTATTTGTTGACAAGATGGCGGAATAGTCACATTTGTGGGGCCAGGTTTCCTAAATCTCCGCGCGACATCAGCTCGCACTGCATCGTACGTTAGTTCTCTCAGGCCATCCTATCTTCAATGGTGAACATTTGCATTACCTAAAACAAAAACAAGGTATATTAGCGTTTTCCCAGAAATGGACAGGAGCTTTATAATCATCCTGTATTTGTATAATTTCATTTTACCCATTTGGATTACAAAATAAGTATACCGGTATCTCATCTTACCCCGTCACTATGCCCATCATATTGCGGGACTACTAAATGCACTGCTACGCCCTTGCTGGGGAAGTGTATCCCACGGACAGAGGTCAACAAGACACTCGCAGACAAGAAGCGAGACGTCCATACAGCGAGCTACAGGAGCATCTGCCCCAGCTCAGGATACGTTCACATTGCAGTGCGTGCGCCTCCCGCGAGTTATGCGTGTCCATATTCGCGCCTACACAATAAGACACTCCCCCACTCCTCCCCGGGGGCGGACAGCGAAGGTCAGCAGTCTCCGTTCCCGATTGTTTCGTCCTCGCGCTTCGCTATTTGTTTTCTCCCGCGACCTGCGTCGTCCGATGTTTGTATTCTCGCCGCCGCCCAGCCCTCTCTCTCCGACACGGGTTCTCACTCCCCATCACTCATACAGCTCCTCCTGCACATGTGGCGAAACAGCGGACATATGTATGTGTTGTAAGAGTAGTTAGTAGCCGCCGTCGCATACGGCTCTGGTTTTTGAGCTATGTGCCTTAGGTGCGGCATCTTTGTGTGATGCGATGTGTCCCTGTTTGACGACGAGCTTTGTGACTTTTCCATTTTTTTCATGTTTAAACGGTTGTCATTTTTCGAGTTTTTTTTTTTACGATTACTGGCTAACTAGGCTCAGCTCCTAAGGTCAGGCGCATTTTTTGCGTCGCATTCGAAATGGAGAAAGAAAGGAAGAAAGAAAGAGAGAAAAAGAGAGAGAAAGACAGAAAAAATATAAAAAGAAAGAGAAATAAAGAAGAGGGAAAGATAGAGAGAAGAAGACAGAGATGAAGAGAAATAAATAAATAAATAAATAAAGAGAGAAAGAGAAGTAAAGAAATAAATAAGGAGAGAAAGAGAAATAAGGAAATAAATAAAGAGAGAAAGAGAAATAAAGAGATACATAAGAATATGAAGAGATACAGAAGAATACAAAGAGAAAGAGAGAGCGAGAGAGTAAGAGAAAATGAGAAAGAGAAAAGAAGAAAGAGGGAGAAAGAGAGAGAAAGGGAAAGAGAGAGAAAGGGAAAGAGAGAGAACGTCTCTGTGGTCGAGCACGAGGTCGCGGGTTCGATCCACGACGGCCTAAACCTGCCTCTTGTTCGGCGAGCATGACGTCATATCTGATGTCACAGTTGCGGTATCTACAGAATGTTCACGGTTATAGTCTATTCGCGGTATCTTCAAACTTTTTGTTTCCCAAGGAGTTACGTATGTATCTCAAGTGTTTTATACTTCCGTTAACATAAAAGTATCTTATTTGTGGTTACATTGAATTCTTACTAGTATTTCATCTATAGATTATATTATTTCATTAAAACCAGAGAGAAAATAGGTGTTGATAATGCACAGTAAGAAAATAGTTCTTATGCAAAATGTTATTAAACAGAGTGAGCACGAATGCGTTGTCCCTTTGATGTAATTCTTCTAAACTTCGTCGAACCTTGTTTGCATGAAGCGTGGTAATAGCCTAAAAGTATAACTTCAGCAAGGCTTCACAAAAGTTGTAAGTGACCGTGAATGGACTAAATTGAGAACTTCTGAAATCTCTG
Organism: Clitarchus hookeri; assembly: GCA_002778355.1. NCBI lineage: Eukaryota > Metazoa > Arthropoda > Insecta > Phasmatodea > Phasmatidae > Clitarchus > Clitarchus hookeri. The sequence goes on along the minus strand of NQII01000284.1, from coordinate 52,710 downwards.
CTTAGGATCTACTTTTCTTGCAATTTTGTATACTTTCACCATGCATAAAATTAACATTGCCAAGGACCGTCTCGCTTATACGTGCATCGTCCAATTGAAATCTGTGACTGGCTAAACTTGAGACTTGGGCATTGATTTTTCTAGTTTCCGATTTTTCTACCGCGAAACTTAGGCAGTAAAGTGGTTTAAGAGACCAATACTTGCTTTCAGTTCTTCACTTCACCGTTTACCTGTACCTTACCTATCCACATTTGAGTCAAGGCGAGGGAAAAATNACTTGCTTTCAGTTCTTCACTTCACCGTTTACCTGTACCTTACCTATCCACATTTGAGTCAAGGCGAGGGAAAAATTTCAAGTTCTACTACTTTGCTTCTATAGGCTACACACGGTAAACAGCACTTTTGAAAACCCTGCTGAAAATCTACTTGCGTGCAAATAACGTATTTTTTTCATCATATGAGCAATTAACATTACCATGGGTCTGCTCATTTCATTCATACGTCGCGTCGGTCAAGAGAAACTGCGAAGTTGTTAGAAAAGTAAACAATCCACAAATTTGCTAATTCTCTACTATTATTTGCATTATAAAAACAGGAAGCAAAATAAATAATTCCAGTATTCGCATGTGTTTGTTTAACACCGTTAATTCAACGTTAAGACATGGAACTACTTGCCCACCGTCGTTACCAATTTTACTGGGCGGGCTGCCAGTCGATAAACTTGATAAAAATATATGCAAATAAGGGGCACTGAAATTTTTTCAAAGGTTGGAATTCAAAAGTTGCTGAAATAACGGTGAACATCATATAGCCAGTCTGAAAGGTTGGATGACGGGTGATGAGATCTGTGGAGGGCAATAGGAGAAACTTGAATACACGGTGAACAAACCTGGAGAAAAAATTGCCGGCCCGCCGTGGTCTGGGATTCCAGAAGCGGCAGACAATCGCCACCACCACCGCGCTTGAAGGGGATAAACATACGTAGGTACGTCGTCGTCGCCAGCAATGCGTGACGCCCTGCAGCTCTTGCATCACGCCGCGTCGACGCAAGGCATTGAGCCAGCACGACCCACAGACGCGCATCGGGCTTCTCACGGTAGGCAGCGGATAAGACTAACTGGCCCATCGGCAGATTCAGCACACTGGCGCCACCTCCTCTCTCCCATTAAGCTCGCTATCAGCTCGCTGAAGACAAGAAAAGAAGGGTTCCTCCCCCTCCCTCGCTCCAGTTTATCGTCTACCGCGCCGTCCAAACACGGTTTTTTTTNACAAGAAAAGAAGGGTTCCTCCCCCTCCCTCGCTCCAGTTTATCGTCTACCGCGCCGTCCAAACACGGTTTTTTTTCCTTTCAAACTTAATGACAACGACGTAAATGAATTACGTTCAGAATTTAATCGAATCTCTCCAAGCGCGTGATGTTNCCTTTCAAACTTAATGACAACGACGTAAATGAATTACGTTCAGAATTTAATCGAATCTCTCCAAGCGCGTGATGTTCAAACAGAAAAACATCGTAATCGCTGCTACGTCGCCGTTTAATGCCAGGAGGCTAACCGCGGAATGACTCTCTGGCGGTATCAACTAACCGAGTGGCATGCGCCCAGTGAGGTTGGTAACGATGGAAGGAAAGTATTTACATGGCTTAGAGTCGAATTAAAAATGATAACCAGCCATTCGTGATAAATTAAAATTGTTTCTTTCGCTTTCTGTTTTGCTAATGCACCCAAGTGTCAAAATGAGCAGATTTGTAAAATATTTATTTTTCTAATTAATTTCCCAGTTTCACTTGACCGACGCATTAATAAAGTGACCAGGCACATAGCAGTGTTAATTTTACATAAGGCCGAACATTACACAACGTGCAAACAAGTATATCTTAGGCAATGCTTTCAAAAGTGCTCAGTTTACACGACGTTTCCTTGGATCTTGGTCAGCCGGAGTCTGGGAATGAATGGTCCAGCTTAGGCACCCGCCTGCCTGGCGCTTGAACTGCGTTGCTGAGTGTTTGGAATACACGTCTTCCCACGAAACTATTACAATGTGTGGTTCTACGAAAAGAACACTCTCTTCAGACGAGGGTTGTTGGTCGAGTGCTCTCAAGACGACACCATTACAAACACCATTTCAGGGTACTCCAAAATGGCAAACTGCTTTTTCAAAGAGCTGTATCGCAAATATACGCGTCAGTTACACACAAAACTACTCAAGGGTCCTGCATTGAACCTTGCCACAGACTTTCCACCCATCAAATAATAGGCCCACCGCTGAAAGTCCCATAGGAACAAGCAGCGCGACGAGAACATTGCGCGCCAGTCGACAGCCTTGCGCTTAGCGGCGATGGCGCACTTGATGCACGTGGCAGTGTCGCCTCTATCGGCCCCGCGTGTCTCGGCCTCAAAGGCGGAAAAAGGCTCCAGGCAGGCGGGTGGGGCCCTTAAACTCGCCCGTAAAGCTAGGTTTACAATAGAAAAATTAAGCATTAAATTATGCGTTAAAATGTGTGCATAAGAAACGAAAGAGTGTAATCTTATATATTGGTATCCAATGTAACTTAGCAGGTTGTGTGCGTTGTTGGGATTTCCTGAAGCGTTAAGAGGAATTGTTATATTATATATCCTACGGGAAACTTGTAAAAGGCGGCGACCAATCAGAATAGAGCATTCTGTTTTGTTGGCGGGAAACTGTTATTTACGGCAATGTAAGTATAATAAATATTAAAAAGGTGTGTGTGTGTGTGTGTGTGTGTGTGTGTGCGCGCGCGCGCGCGCGCGCTTCTCTGATAGAAAATGTCCGCTTTGAAATATATTCTGCTTAAATATGATTGTGTTACAAGAGGTCCGGAACAAAGGTAAACATGAAGAGCTTGTCGCGTGTTTCCACTGGCTGGAATTAAGAATTAAAACGTTAATTGGAAACTGCAAATACAGACGACGTGTTTCCATATGCCGAATCAGCACCTACTGCATAATTATTAAGGCGCCCGTTTACCTGGCGCTTGAACTGCGTTGCAGAGTGTTCCAAGTACACGTTTTTCAACGAAACTATTAAGCGTGCGTTCAACGTGCTGATCTACGAAAAGAACACACACTTCAGACGAGAGCTGTTAAGTACTTTCAAAATATCTCGTACGTTAGAAACATCAATTCAGAGTACTCCAAAACCGCTAAAAAACGGCATTTCCAAGGCGCTGTAGCTCAAAATACAGGCATCAGATACATACAAAACTACTATAGGGGCCTGCACTGAACCTTCCTAAAGACTTCCCACTAATAAAATTATATGGTCACCGCTGTAGCTCGTCAGCGGGCGGGACGACAAATCCGCTCGTCCGGGACGACGCGGCTATCTCTGCTCGCTTCTCGCCCCGCGCGGACGTTCCAGGAACCCGCGCTGGAAATACAACTGGTGAGCAGGAAGCCGCACGACATCGGCGGACGACGCCTCCCGACACGTCAGCTTCCAACCGGACTGCGCGCGACCATTCACTCCGCTCGGGGGTCGGACGTGACGTCACGCACGCGCTGCAGGAAAATAACTCGCACGCCGCGGCCGGCTCCGAGAAGCGGGCGCGATGGCTGCCACCCACTGCCTCGCAGGAAGAAGGATCAGCCTTCCACGATCTGCGGCCGTCGCGTCGTCCGCCCGGCTTCCGGCGACCCGGGTCCGCGTTCCGCTGCCTCCACAACGCGCACCACGCCAAATGAAATTTGTTCCGTTTCCCTACGCCAATCTTGCGCATCAACCGCACGGGGTCTGGAAAACATAACACTTGGTGTGCCGAATTTTAGGCCAGGGATATAGACAACAATCTAAGATTACCTTTCTGTTTAACGACTGTCAAATTTTTTTTCTGCAATGGCAAATAAACGTAAATTGTAAACACATTGTAAACGTAAAAATGTTCTCTTATAAATCTATAAAACGAAATAATAAATAAGCAAACTTATCGTAAGTGTGTATCTATAAAACATGATTTAAATTGTGGCCAGTCAANAAACTTATCGTAAGTGTGTATCTATAAAACATGATTTAAATTGTGGCCAGTCAATATTGCGTAGAAAAACATTAATTCACGTGAAGAAATCTTATGGTGTGTCAAATCTGTTTACAAACTGTGCGGTCTACGTCTTTGTTTACGACCAAACAGCCGAAAACAGCGCAGGATGGCTGCTAAGTTCCCCATCGGAACAGCATTTCGCAGGTGTTCATCGACGCTGCGCTAATGCACGGAGCGGAACACAACGCCAAACCACGAATCCGGATCGCAGGGGCGTGAGTTTGACCAAGTGCCTCTCCCGCCTTCTTAGTTTTTCGAAACCCATCTGCATCAGCTTGAGAGGAAATGTGGGATGCTGCGGGGTATGCGGTACCATCTCGTGTACACAACTGTACAGGCGTAGGGCGTGGGGACGAACACTCAAATTCTTAGGTGTCAAGACAAATTTAATTTTGTCTCTGGTAAGCACAAAGGCTGTTCTGTTTGTGCTAAACATTTAACTGGAATTACTGTAATTATTTTACAGGCCGTCTTTGTGATGTGGGTAGTGTTGTTCCGTCTCGCCCGGGGGATCTGGGGTCGATTCTCGGCACTCACTCTTGGAATTTTAAGACGTTGGTAGGTCTAGCTCGCAATGGCAAACCGCTGCAGTTGCCATCCTGCCTCGGCTGTCTTGGGCGCACCACAGCTACAATCGCCACCACACTGGCTGAGATACACGATGCTCAGCCATGCAAGGTTCAGCTACTGAGCCAACCCCGAGTCCCAGCTGCTAGTCACCAACTTCCAGAGCGCCGGGATCAACGATTCGATCACATTCTGGCGGACACCATCCTTGGTGTGGCGGGTTTTCTCGGGGCATTCCCGGTACCTTCCACGTCTTCATTCCGTCGCAGCTCCATCCCCGCCTCGTTCGTTCTTCGCGCTGGCCGGAACGACTGCTGACCTCGCTTGACGGCGGAAGAAACGTGACGTGCAGATTTATGTTTTACTTGAACAACTTCGGAACTTATTTATATTTCGCTGAACTAAAATCACGGACATCGCGACACGACCCCAATAAGCGTCGAGCTCGACGACTGAATTTTCTACAGCAAAGGATTTGCGACCACGAATACTTTAATCCGATCCATCACTCACAAATCCCTGCGACGAATCCCTCGGTGCACGAGCCACCAGAATTCTCCTCCCGTTGGCTGAACTCGGTTTCCTCTTGCAATTACGCGAGTCTCCGCGGGTCTGAACTCGCGGTCATATGGAACGCTTGTTTACACAGGCCGACACGATCAGATAACAGGAGATTACACGATACTAGTCCGGGCTACCTGTATCATAGCACGGGTGAGCGATGGCCAATCACAACATAAATCGAATCGTGACTGTGTGTGCTCCGGCCTTTCGTCACCGCAGATCATGTCGCGCAAGGAACTGAGAAATGCTTAAGTAATCTCATTCTGCCGCCACGGAAGAAGCTGTCGGAAATCCCGAACACGCTGTTCGCGGTAAACTGGGCACTTTCGAAATCCCTCTATAAGATCTACTTGTATGCGTATTGCGTATTCTTCCACCACACGTAAAATTAACATCGCCATAGGCCTGATCACTTTATTCATGCTCCGAATAAGTAAAACTGTGACATTGTAAGAAGAGTAAATATTTCACAAGTGCACGTAGTGTTGCATTTATAAGCAATAAAGAAGAAACAGGAAACAAAATAAATAATTTTATGTATTCAAACATGTTTACCTGGCACTGCAAATTCAACGTTAAGACATGAACTGCTTTCCGTCCGTCGTTACCAACCTTACTGGTCGCACGCCTGTGAGTGCGCCCCTTTAAATATATGCGTGTATGTGAAGTGACATTTTTCAGAGGTTGACTGTGCTCGATTAATCGTGAACAACCTATTTAAAAAGGTATGAACGTCCATCCTCTGCACGTGTTGGATGGCATTCTCTTTCCAGCTGGGGTGGATTCTCAGCAGCCAGGCTAGTTCGTGAATATTAATTAGGCTACCTTGAATGAGACCACCATATAACTGTCGGGCGTTCTTATGGCACTGTGGTTTGTTGCTTGTAACTGAATAATCTAGGAACTTTATACAGTTATATTTATATACGTAAACCTGTATATACGATTAAGTGAGTGTAAACTCCACAGGGCACCAGTTCAGCCTGTACGAGTGAAACGTCCTACTTCTACTCATTCAGATGTACTTGAAAATGCAGGATACGTAATACCAAAAGTTAATAATACTAAAGAGGAAATGTATGGAAAAATTAGCTCAAATCTTCTCATATCGAGTTACATTAAAGAAAGCACAGAGAACACGCATTAACCAATTAATAAAACCGCAGTACCTCGAGATTTTTTTGTGTAAAAAGATAAGCCGCCCAGAAAGGCTTAGGAGGCGGAGCTCCCAGCATTACAAAACACACATAAACGAGGAAACTGTTAAGAACTACGAAAACGAAATTTTGATCAATGTCCTCGAATAACACAAGACACGTGGGAAACTAAGAATTCCGGAATATGACAGGATTGGTGCCGTCACAACATACACGTTCAAGCAAAAATAGTAACGCCGTAAATTTCACGTTCACGTAGGGAAGCATGACGTCCTAAGGCGATTCTAAAATCATTCCCACCACAGACATTTAAAAAGAGAAACGCCTCGAGGAGGGTGCAAAGAATACTTCAGAGAAGCCACGCGTGAAAGAAAACTTCATACTGAAGACAAGCAAGACGTCCATGGTTGAAAACTGGGATGCGATAGACGACGATGAAGATCCGCCTACGTGACAGTTAAAAAAAAAAAATAGATATATCTAACACTCCGTACTTAAAAAGCACCATTAGGAAAGCGTTAACAATCGTCACGATAACGCAATTTGACAAAGCAGCACTTAAATTATCTGCTGTTAGGTACAGCGCGAACACAGCCGGCGTGCATCGGGCAGCGCTCGCTATCTGCCGGGACGAGAGCAGGTAGATAACAACCTCCCGGAGACCGAGATTCTATCGCTATCTGGAGTGAGCGCGCAAACAGAAATATTGAGGCGAGGACGAATGACTGTGAAGTTGGGCGAGTGATGACGTCACCGCGCATAAAGGCCGGCCTGCGTGCACGTATGCGCTGTTCGCGGTAAAAAGCCTAGTCAAATATCTACTTGTATACACACTGTGTATTCGTCCGCCACACGTACAATTAACACTGTCATGGGCCTGATCACTTTATTCATGAGTCGGACAAGTGAAACTGCGAAATAATTAGAAAAGTCGAACATTATTTACAGATGTGCTAATTATTACACTTGTAGGCCTATACCATAAAAAAAAACAGAAAGCAAAAGAAACGAGTTCGGTATTCAGAAATGTTNAAAAGAAACGAGTTCGGTATTCAGAAATGTTTACTTTTCACTTAATTCAACGTAAAGACATGGAACTATTTTCTCACCGTCGTTACCGACTTTAATGAGCGTATGCTAGTCAGTGGCCCCATTAAAATAAACGGAGGCAAGGGCAGTGACATTTTTCAAAGGTTGATTTAAAAAGTGCTCACTTTACCGTGAACCGCCTTTAGCTGCCAGCGACGCTAATGCGTGAGCTCGAATGCAGCGTCACGCGAAACGATACTGCAGGAGCGACTACACTGAAACTTACAGCAGTATAATGCCAGTATCAGTAACGTTTGACAATCACGACAAAGAAATTAGAATAATTTGGATTGCAGCAAACAGCGCTGCAACCTGTGTAAGTCCTTTAATAAATCTGCAGGTTTTTTAAAACCAAACATTAATCAGCTGTCAATCTATTCACAAAAATACTCGAAATGATTTACATTTGTTCCCGTACAAAAGTCAAACCGAACAGTAGCTCAATGAGTGAAGATACCGCGCAGACACTTTACTTCTGTAATTTAATTTCTTCGTGCGAAGCTCACTTTTGTCTGAATCTATATATTTAACAGAATTTTGTACGTCGTCTTCGTAAAGAATCTATTGACAGTCTGCAAGAACTGATAAAGATTTCAACAGCGTACGACTCCATAAGGAGGGTGCCACAACCTCACTGCTCGGAAACGTATGTACTACTAGATACAGCCAATACCGGACAAGAGTATATAGTTGCGGACTTGAAAAATGGTCAACGTGTTCTAAATATGTACATACACATAACAAAACAGCCAATGTAGACACGTTATAGGAATATTTACACTGAACATTTGGCGGCTCACTGGTGCTTGGCAGAACGAACACGCATACACACGCATAATACGTGAGACTGTAGTGAACAAACTCGTCAGCTATTCCGAGTGGTTGTTTAGTATGGGTGACCACCCTAAAAATTCAATTTCTCCCTGCGAATGATTTGGATATGTTATAAACTACAGTAGCGTTTAGAGTATTCGTTTAATCGCTTTTACAGCCTATTTATATGGAATATGGTGACGTGTGTTGTATTTATTTGCATGAGTGATAATAATATTGTCATGCAAGAACAATAACTATCGCCGCGGAGGTTCCAAACGCAACCAATCTTCCGCCGAAGTACGACCGGTTGCCTTCCGCCACCATGACAGGCGTTTTACTTACTCCCTAATGTGGAGTATTTTGGCCTGTAATTTATCTTTACTTTAAGTTCTCTTATTTTTCTCGGAGCACTGACGTAACTTAAGAGACGCGGCAAGTCTTAAAGGATATAGTTGCTGTCTTTGCGTGTAATGGACACGTCAAAACCACCATCTAAAACATTTCTCACGTGCAAACGAGTGTACCTACACACGACACACGCATGCAAATAACAGGCCGACTGGCCCTAGTCGAGATGTGCGTCTTGAATGAGCTGACGCGATAAGGCTGTCCTTCACTTGAGTACTACGCGCGGTGACATCGTTGTAACCAACCGCGAATGAAACATCTTATGGTAGAGGATTTACACGCGGCGGCCACGCACTTACGACCATCATTGGAGCATGTATGGAAAATGGGTTTTTGATTAAATTATTAAGTGTGTCGCTATTACGTCTGCTAAGAAAAGTGTCCCAGACTAGGACGGAATAGTACTTTCGGTATATCACCCTCACTATGAATATTATTTTGGAGCTCTTTTTCCAGTGTGCCGTATCTTAAAATATACCAACCAGGCACAAGTAAAACTACGACCGGAGCCTGTAATGAACTTGCCATAGATTTTCCATTAATAGAATGTCAGGGACGCCACTTCAAGCTCCCGCCTATATGGCGCTTGAAATACGTTACAGAGTCCGAAAATCATGTTTTTTTCTGCGAAATAATTAAACGTCCTCCCAAAGTGCTGATCTACGAAGAAGAACGAACCTTCTGACGTCGACTGCAGAGTGCTTTCAAGGCGTCACGCACATTAAAAACGCCACTTTTGATTACTCCAAGATTGCTGACAAACTGCCTTAAGGCGACCGTCTGCCGGGAAGATGTTTTCAGCTTCTGAGGCACGACAGCAAGGATGAGATAAGGACGACATTGACACGCTCATCAATTGCTNGGGAAGATGTTTTCAGCTTCTGAGGCACGACAGCAAGGATGAGATAAGGACGACATTGACACGCTCATCAATTGCTCCGTCACCGCTACGCGCAAGGGTTTCCCTCGTACAAATTTTACTGCCGGACTAAGCGTCGACGCTATAATTTCATTGGTCGAGTGTTTTTAGAAATCTCATTGCCGGCGCTTACATTAGTTTCGTAGGTATTCACGCAGAACATTTTAGGCTAAAGCAGTCTGAAAATGTAGTTTTTTTGGCCTTGTTGAAGAGCTTCGAAATAGTGTTTGTAGTACGTGTGATACGCTGAGGGTCACATATAATCCGNGGGAAGATGTTTTCAGCTTCTGAGGCACGACAGCAAGGATGAGATAAGGACGACATTGACACGCTCATCAATTGCTACGTCACCGCTACGCGCAAGGGTTTCCCTCGTACAAATTTTACTGCCGGACTAAGCGTCGACGCTATAATTTCATTGGTCGAGTGTTTTTAGAAATCTCATTGCCGGCGCTTACATTAGTTTCGTAGGTATTCACGCAGAAAATTTTAAGCTAAAGCAGTCTGAAAATGTAGNGTTTCGTAGGTATTCACGCAGAAAATTTTAAGCTAAAGCAGTCTGAAAATGTAGTTTTTTGGCCTTGTTGAAGAGCTTCGAAATAGTGTTTGTAGTACGTGTGATACGCTGAGGGTCACATATAATCCGCTGCGCAAAAAAAAAACCACCTGGATTGACCTAGCGAGTAAGGGTAGTGATGTGGCAATACATCGGTCACGATACAATGTATTTAAACACGGCATTCGGGCGGCTCTTAACATCGAGGTCTTGAGAGCCGACGAGGGTGAAGCGATGAGAGTGTGAAGTAGCGCTGGAATGCAAGAGCGGGGGAAACGGAAGAAACCCCGCCGACCAGCGGCATTGTCCGGCACGATTCGCACACGCGAAAATTCGGGCAGACCCCGCCGAGAATCGAACCAGATTCGCCTTTGTGGGAGACGAGTAGTCTAACCACTACACCACCGCGGCCCCCGGTACTGAAATAGTTTTAATGTCTGCAACGTTGTTGATATAAATTATATTTATTCCTGTGAGTTTTATTTTCGTTATGAAAATTTCCGAGATCGATCTTATCGACGTGTCAGTTACTGCCAACAAGATGTATAAATATCGACATTTGTGATGTATAGAGTATAGGCTATTCACAGTAAAGTGAGCACTTTTGAAAGCCCTATCTTCTGGAATAATAGTCAATAAATACGTTTTATTTTAGCCTTAGACGTTAACTTACGAGAGCGGCGGAATAGTTTATTTCTTGCATTGCAATATTTATGTCATAAAGGTGGTTAAGGGATAACAAATGGCCGAAAGGAAGAAGTAACCAGGGCCTTAAAAGTGCTCAGTTGACCGTAAACAGCCTATATCGATACGATACCGTAAAACGGTTATCGCACCGTGTTCGACACACAGCACGGTTTATATCACGTTCATTATTATTAGCGGTTACGCTTTCCGACTTCAGCCACGTCGCGGGCACTCTATGGCAAAGTTCTGACCATACATTTTTTTTTTACATTCGTTATTGGAGGTGCTTTCCCGGCTGGCCTAATGGCCGCCATTACCGCGACAGATCGCACAGCTACTTAAAGCCTAATGCACGGCTCGCATTGATCCCGCGCGGCAGCTTCACGCGTCCACCGTGATCGATACTCGACCATCAACACACCCAGGCGTGGACGAAGACTTCCTTCTTCCGCCATGACCTTCCACGTAACTCACTTGCATGGCAAACATTCCCGTCTTCATTTACGACGGTCAGAACTAACGTAGGAGTAATTATTCCATAGTCCGTTCGCGGTTACTCCCAACTTTTCTGAATCCCTGTCAAAGTTCTACTTCCAGGATATTCCTCCGCCTTATAAAAACATAGCTTAGAAAATGACATCAAAAAGCCAACGGAAGTGTAAAAGCCCGTGATACACGACATATCTAGGAAACAACCGAACACGTCATGAGTGGGGTAATTTTTCATAGGTTCAAAAAAGTGCCAAGAAACCGCGAATAGAGTATACGTGTAAAGTCTATCTCCTGCACTGTATCGGACGAAATCATAAGAAGAAAGTAATTCACTATTCAACTTCACCAATAAACCAATTAAGGCGGTAATCTGTCATAAATTAAACAGATTGAAACTCCTGCCCATACCTAACCCGCAATATTCGTGTAGCTGAGAAAGAAATAATCGGCATGCATTACGTTCATTTTGAGACTACATCTAAAAAAACATCCAAAGCATTAAAAAAAATTGTAACGCACTATCATGTAAGTTCCGGCAATAAGAATACTCGACCCCTACATTACAAAATTCTAGTCACTCCAATTTTAAGACCCCGCATCCAAAAAAAAAAAAAATAATAATAATAATCTAATGAGCACCAACCTCTTTTGATAAGATTTTATTAATCGTGTAGATGTGTTGTGAATGTAGAGCTCCGTCCAAGTGGTAGAAACTGATTTTAATTTTCGAACCGGAGCACGAGATTTGCGAATTTGACCTGGAAAAACAGACTCGGCGTGCAAGAAGTCTCGCGTTACAACTGCCGGGAGACTCGCTCGCAGTCTCGGATTTCAGTCGCCAAGCAGCTGTGGCCAGTCCGCAGATAGCTCGGCACTTCTGGAAGCCCTGCTCGAGATCTACTTCCCTGCCCAATTTGTATCCTTCCGCTGCCAACTTTTTTCATGCTGCTGTGAAACTGTTAGGGATATATATAAATGTTTCTTATATATTTATTTTCACTACTGTGTACACGAAACAACAAACAAAAAGATTTCGGCAATTTCGTGAGCAAACGTTGGGCGGCTGTTAACATCGAGGTCTTGAGAGCCGATGAGGGTGAGGTGAGGTGAGTATGGAGCAGCGCCGGAATGAACGGGAGGGGGGGGGGATGGAGATGCCCAAGAAAACCCGCCGGCCAGGGGCATCACAATTCCTACGTGCGAAAATCCGGGAGTGACTCGGCCGGGGATAGGTGTGAGGCAAGCAGGCTAACCGCTCAGCCACCGCGGCGAGCCAACTCTTCCACAAGGGGCTGACGGAGGGACGAGTGGTTCGTCAACACGACTGCGGACGACGCACGTCACAGCCGGCGATTTCCCAATCGCAGGACAATGGTGCAGGCGATGTAGGTACGTGGACGAGGAAGGTGGTGAGGCGGGGGAGGGGTCAGACGTAGGCACCGCATACCGCGCGGCCGGCGTGACACACTTCGGCGCGGCTGGCTCAGCAGTGACTTGCTGCGGAACCAGCCAGACTGCGGACGCTGCACCCCGGGGTACGTACGGTCCGCAGGCACTTCCCCGTNACTTGCTGCGGAACCAGCCAGACTGCGGACGCTGCACCCCGGGGTACGTACGGTCCGCAGGCACTTCCCCGTCCGTCGTCGCGACACGGCGCGTCAACCTCGCGCTTCCCGGAACTTCACGTCGACCGATCCTCCGATCACGACTCGCCAGGTGACAGAAATTCGAGCTGCGCGATCGAAACACTCGGCACCGTTGTTATTTGTCGTCAGAACAGCTCTAAAGACAACGTAACCTGTGCCTCGTACACATTGTAACTGCCTTGGTTTCAATTGTTACGCCTAAGGCTGTCCAAAGAACTTTGTATTAGAGGGGATGCGGTGCAGTTAAATAAAAGATCAAGCGGTAGACTAACTCCACTTTACTTTTCATCAGCATTCGGAGCCATGATTTAGGTGAAGAGTTCCTTGTAAATATTTAATTATGAGCTGTGGCTTATTAATGTACGAGAATATTAATTATAACTACACTTTAACCTTTTAATATATCAACAAGCTCCCCCGATTTAACTAATATTTATCGTAACTATTATGAAAAATACCTAATCCATTCTATCTCTGAGTACACATCTCCTAAATGATTTAATGTGTAATTTTGAAAACCTAAAATTACAACAACATTCCGTTCACATAAATATGCGTTTTGAAATTTCAGCACTCTTGCACCGACAGTTCCCGAGTATAGTCCATTCACGCATTCTTCCAACTTTTCTGTAGCCCTGCTGAAGTTCTAGTTCAAAAATATTCCTCCGCTTCATGCATACAAGGCTTAACCTAGTCTAGCAAATTACAACAAAGGGACAACGCACCGCATTCATGCGCACTCAGTACAAATAATACTTTGCATAAGAAATATTTCTTACTAGGCATTATCAACACACCTTTTTCTCACTGTTCATTCATATTAATTATGAATGAAATATTATAAATTATACATAAAATATAAGTACAAGTGCAGTTTAACTAAACATAAGGTGCTTCTATGTTGACACGAGTATTAAAGGCTTGTGATACGTGTCATATTTAGAAAAACATCCAAACACGTCATGCATGGTGTGATTTTTCAAAGGTTTGGTTCAAACAGTGTGAATAAACCGCGTATAGACTTCAGAACACTACTCATGTCAACAAGTGCTTCGAGGTGTTTTTATACTTCCTCTGAACAATTCTTAATACAATTAAATTTAATTCGAATTGGTAAAAGAATTTTGTACGCATTAAAGGGCTAGTATTTTTAAAATTAATATATAGACAAACACGCTCGTCACTGTTGACCATGTGAATGACAGTCGTGTTGTTTTGGGGTAGGTCTATGTCGAGTACGTGGGCAGGAGACGACAACAAATCAATCTACCTCGTCTTTCGTGTATGGTTTGAACGCGGTCTTCTGCATGGCACGCGAGACANAGAAGAATGTAGAGCACGGCAGCTATCTTCGCGATACCGTCGTCTGTCTTACGGGGGCGATGAGATGAGGAGCCGTTTTCATGTCGCGACATTCCACAGAGTAGGCCAGACGCTAATCGCTTGTTAGAAAAATTACTTAATCCTGCAGCACGTCCCATTTGAGGTTTCCCCGCGCGCGCATTACGAATCTCTGCTATAGTATATTCACGGCTTCTTTTCACTTTTTCACCGGCGGCCGCGGTGGCTGACCACTCGCCCCTCACCAAGCCAAACCGTTTTCAATCCCCGGCCGGGGAAACTCCCGGATTTTCGCAAGTGAGAATCGTCCCGGACGATGCCGCTGGTCGGCGGATTTTCTCGACAATCTCCCGTTTCCCCCCGCGCCCTTGCATTCCGACGCTGCTCCATTCTCACCTCATTTCACCCTCGTCGGCTCTCAATACCTCTATGTTCAAAGCCGCCTAAAATTTTCAATTCAACTCATTCTTACTTTTTCAAACAAACCTTTAAAAAAATCACTTAATGTACGACGTGTTTGGTTGTTTCCTGCATACGCCATGTGTCACAGGAGTTTTATACTTGTGTTGATATTAAAGTACCTTATTTTTTTGTTAAATCGAACTTTTACTTTTATTTTATCCACAAATTATAATATTTAATTCATAATTAATATGAATAAATACATAGTTAAAATACATGTGTTGGTTATGCCTAGTGATAAATAATTCTGATGCAAAAAATATTATTACACTGGGAATGCAGGAATGCGGTGCATAGTCCTTTAGGTGTAATTTTCTAGAACTTGGTTAAGCATTGTTAGCATGAGGCGGAGGAATATTCTAGAAGTAGTAGATATTAAGCAGGGCTTCAGAAAAGTTGAAAGTAACCGAGAATGGACTATACAGTACGCGTCACACATCTGCGAGTGTGAACAACGGCTACAGACAACCCTGCTCATCAGCCACTGTTCATGTTTATTCTACCCAGGGTGGGAACAAAACGAGATTCCTTACGAGGGTGTTTGGAATAGGGGGAATTTCCGCCGCTAGGTGCGCTAGTGTTCCGAAGAGGCCGCTCTTTAGCAGGCAGTAAATGGAGAAATTTTATTTGTGTGTATGTAAAAGTTGGTTTTTCGCCCGAATTGTGATACATACTTGCATCAGCTAAAACATATATTAAACCCTTTCAGACCCACTTTAATTTACGGTTTCAGGTGTTGCAAACATAAACATTTATTATGCATACTGTACTTACGTCGACACAACACTTGTTTCGTTGTCAGAGCCAATGGTCTGTAGACTATATGTTCGGCTACATATATGCGAACCAATCATGACCTACACCAGTAAGACAGTTAGCAAATCATTTACCCACAGGTAAGATCATTGGTCACTGAGCTTCGCAGTGTGCAGTACGGACCAAAAATTATCCACACGCGCGTAATGTACACCATTGTGTACATTAGGTCAGAATGGGTTAAGCATTAACTTTATGCTTTATAGTGTCACTATTATTCACGCCCTCTAATTATGTTCACAAAAGAAAACAGGAAAAATGCAGACGTGTTTGGCGCTGGGTGTTCATAAAATACCCCCCCCCCCC
>NQII01000284.1:16106-36808 GCA_002778355.1 Clitarchus hookeri | reverse complement strand
CTAAATAAATATAGCTGTCATCAAAACAAATATTTCGATTCAGTTGTCACATTATAAAAAAATAGTTTAAGCCAACTTTTCCCAAATATACTTACGCCCTAATATTATACATCATATGGACGTATTTCGTTAAATTTTCACTTTAGTGTGAAGAACAAAATACATTCATTACGAAAGTTCTACCAAATTAGAAATAGGAAGATTTTACACAATTATATATACATTATATAATATGAAAATATCAACTATTCCATTTGTTTAAACACAAAACTGAAAAAATCCGGTACAAAAGCAACACCAGTGCTACCTGGCGGCGAAAATGTTTAGTAGCCTAAGTGGCAGCACTGAACTACCCAACACGAGTAAATTAAATATGAGGAGCAGATAACCTGAGAATACAGCGCGGAGTTATTCCCAATAAATGATCGGTAAGTATAAAATCATCCAACAAGTTCAGTAGCTAATAGTGAAAGCAGAAGTGGTGTACCCTCGTCGACAGTATTGGATGGCTTTGAAATTGTGAATATGTACGAGCGAAAAGTGGGTCACAACGGGCAGTTTTTTTCCTGTTATTCTTTTGATAATGTGGCAGGCTCTGATAATTTCTNCTGATCTGTTAAATGGATTCCAGGAATCGTCATTGTGTTTCCCCTCCTTGCTACGTTGCTCAAGCTCCAAGCTATCTGGCGCGCAGTATACGTCGTTTCTCGACACGTGAGCTCATCAATGCGACGCTGTGCATGCATGCACGCATGCGTGCTACAAGGACGCCGCCCGAGTTCCTCAGTGAAAAGCTGACTCGGCGAGCGAAGAATTCCAGCGTTGGGAAAATTGCGACATCTGCGAGCTCGGGTCATGCGCTCAGATGAAAGAATAGTCTCGGCCGCTCTCGAACTGTTGGCAGCGGAGAATGCCGATTCACTCTAAACTCGAATCAGTGAATCACCAATCAGTGAAATAATATTCGCTGAAAGCCAGTCGGTAATCTACTGCCGACTGACGAATCAAGGAAATGAAATGGGAGCAAGTGACTCATTGCAGTGGCATTCTCAAAATTCAGAGGGAATCGCAAATAAATGAGTGAAATTCAGCCATCGTATTAATTAGTTATCAGGCACTGATTATCAGTCGCTCAGTTTTCACTTTTTTTTCACTGATTTGGCTTAGTTCCCATTGTTTCAGATCTAGAGTGTTCATTGCCGTCAGATGTTGGGAGAACATGCGCGAAGCCATTCACACATACACCAACACCAGGCAAAATATTTTCTGCTCGTGTCGTAAGCTCGTCTGATTTGCCGTCAAAACGAATCTTGATAAACAAACACTGCGACGCATAAAACTTCGTATAGACTTGAGGAGCGGCTTGCAGTGTTTCAAATATTTAACTTCGTCCCAAGAGGTTTCGTATTGTAATCCCGGGTACGCCTTGGTGGTGCATGTTGAAGTTAGATCAAGTTTAGGATAGTGTTTCATAATTAAGCTGTACCCCTATTAGCGTAACGCCATAAAGCCGAGGGGAAGGCTAGAAATAAGCAAAATTGTTCTTGTACTTATGTATATATAAACAAATTGTATATGAAAACATCCATTAACATTTTTAGACTTGTGTGTGTGTGTGTGTGCGTGTGTGGGGGGGGGGGCCTCTGTTCATCACATTATAAAATCCCAGTGCAAAATTTTAAGGTACTGTTACTTCAACTTAAATTCAATACAGACTGGCTCGTATATATGAAAAGGGGGCCGCAGTGGTGCAGTGGTCAGAACATTCGCCTCCCGCCCAAGGGGAGAATCTGATTCGATTGCCTATGGGAGGAGGGAAAAGACAAGCCCGGATTTTCGTATCGAAGACGTGGCGGACATTTGCCATCGGTCGCACATTTCCTCGGGGTGCTCCCCGTTTTTACCCCACCTGCGCATCTCGTCGCTGCTCCATCCTCACGTCGCTTCTTGCCATTCACAGACTTGTAATAAACATTTGTGGCTAAATATAATACCAGTAGCAGAAGTTCTAATTCCCCTTATTGATAAAATTAATTTAATGCGCTGGCACCAGATTGCATTGCAGGTCAGCACGGATTCACAAGTGTTCAACCCTTGCTACCGAGTAGTGTAGAGATTTGGGCGGAAACATCGAGGTGTTGAGAGCCGATGAGGGTGAAGTGAGCGAGCATGGAGTAGCGCCGGAATGGAAGGGGCGGAGGAAACGGGAGATGAACCGGCCGACCAGCGGCATCTCCCACACGATTCCCACTAGCGAAAATCCGGGAGCGACCCCGCCGGGAATAGAACCCGGTTTTCCTTGGGTGGGAGGCGACCCCCGCTTGCTACCGTGCAACACCGACAACCAAGAGTGCATCAGTCTCCGGTGAATCCCTGGAGGACATCTGTCCGTTCCGCGGAAGAGCCACTTTATTGTAGTTTCTCTTCCTCGAAAGAAATCAGGAAGCGCCACAATGTTTTCCCGGAAACCGGCTCGTGAGCAAGGTCACCGCAATGAAGCTGCCACACATTTTCACTGGAAGACAAAATAAAAGGGACGCTAGAGTGGAACAGGCCTGCATAATATGGCATCACGACCAAAATTCGTTTTTTCCCCCCTTCAAAATACTAAACAATTAAAGGGGCGTAATTCCTTGTGCCACAATGCATAAGCAATGCTAATATTTTGTGTTTGCCAATTCTAAAGTACAATGCACTTTCAATAAGGCGTTTTCTACTAGATAATTTCAGCAAGTGTGCTCATGTGATGTTCCACGCTTGTTGGTCCTTTCGTTTCGTTCCTCAGAAACGTGTGTAGAATATACGTTGCTGATTGTTACATCACTTCCGGCTAGGCAAACTGATTATAAACACATCATTTTAGGATATATTTTTTTCTTTATAGCTAGTTTATAGTCACTATTACGATAATGAAAAAAAAAAATCTGCCCCTCAAAGATATTAAGCTTGAATTCCTGGCGAGAGAGAGATAGATAGACAGACACGTATATAGAAAGATAGATACGCTAGATAGAGAGATAGAGACAGATAGATAGAGATATATATGGATCAGTCCAAGTTTTGTCAAACAAGGCTCACTAGCATAAATGTTAGATACATGTTACTGCGAAATGATGGCACATGTTAACACCCTCAAATCACAGCACAGGTCCTGCTCGTGAAGTGGTCACAGATAATCCAACGTAACTAGTCTCCCCCGATAGCTGGTAAGATAAGGCTTGCACTGCACTTCTCAAGTAATAACAATGGACGAATAGTGTGCGTGTAACGTCTGAATGGGTTCATATCAAAATGAAACAACAAATATGGTATAATCACTGTTACTTCCAATGTTTCTGAAGCCTTGTTCAAAGCTCCCCACTTCGTATCCTTTGCCATACGTAAACAACACGTTAACAAGGGAAAAACTACGCTTTACTTGACAGACTATAAAAATAAATATTTTTTGCACATACAAATTTTTTAAACAGTTTTCCTTAAAACGTGAATTTGTCAAAATTAAAAAGTTTACAAGTAGCGCATACAAATAAATTTAATAATATTTAACATAACCTCTCTTCTCTGTTTTAAATTTCTCAACGAGTATTACAATGTATGGGCAAAATAAAAGTTGGAATTGCGTATAAACAAAACGTTAAGTACTTTAATGTCAACGAAATTATACAAAGTTTGCGATATACATTTGATTTACGAGCTAGAATGATTATCCTAACGAAGGATTAAAGAAGTGTGAAGATACCGCAGGGACGGACAATCTATGAAACAGGCGCAGCGACTGCTGAACGCCTAAGAGGGGATGAGTGGGAGGGGTACCTCAATTAAGTAGCATAGATGACAAAGTTACGTTAACAGTTTTATCATGCTACAATGTACTATAGGGCTGAACGTAATGCTAAGAGAAACTGTCATTCAACAGTACTTTGCAATATGTTTATGCGAGTGAAGAGATTTGGGTGACTCTTGACAGCGAGGTATAGAGAGCCGATTACGTTGAAGTGCGGTGAGGTGAGGTATGAAGCAGCGCCGGAACGAAGAGGCGGGGGAAACGGGAGATCCCCGAGAAAACCCGCCGACCAACAGCATCGTCCGGCACGATTCCCACATGCGAAAATCCGAGAGCGACCCCGCCGTGAATCGAACTCGGCTCGCNGGGGGGGGAGGTGAGTAGTCTAACCACTGCACCACCGCGGCCCCAGTATGTTAATGTGCTTCATCTCCAGACAGATACATTACCGCAGTTGCAGAGTAGGTG
The DNA here is from genome assembly GCA_002778355.1 of Clitarchus hookeri. Taxonomy (NCBI): domain Eukaryota; kingdom Metazoa; phylum Arthropoda; class Insecta; order Phasmatodea; family Phasmatidae; genus Clitarchus; species Clitarchus hookeri. The sequence continues at coordinate 32,556 of NQII01000284.1, read as the reverse complement.
TAGTTGGGCGGGCGGGTGGTTCAACATCAGTCTCGCTGTACTGCTCAAGAGTAATTTTCCGCCTGAGATAACAGTTATCCAGTGTTGCCAGGGCGCATTTTCAAAATTAAATAGATATTGTAGCCAAATCTCAGCATAAATTCAGTAGACTTTTTTCATCTGCAGCAGCACTACGCCCGTATAATGAAATAAGTTCGCAATGCCGTTATAAAATATTCAACTGTCGCAATATGCATGTTTTTTTACGTTGTACTTGAGAAATGTGACGTATGAAACTTGAAATTTTTTTTTATTCCCAACAAACCACGTAACTAATATAGTGTATATAGATGGATTTAAACATTAACGAAAATGTCAAAAGAATATTTTTGTGATGCAATGCCGCTGGGCAACAACTGGGTTAAAATTAGAAAAAAGAATAATATGGCAGATAAATAAACAAGAAAACTATAAAATTCACTAGACAGCAATTAAGAACGCGTTACAATAATCAACAAGAAAAAATAAACAAGACAGTGGACAATGCAATGAAAAATCTAAATAAATTGAGCTTGCAGAATAAAATTTTTTTGATGGCCTTACCTTTAAAATGCGACTGTTTATTTTTAGGTATTATATTCTTTTATATGAGAAAAGCAGCTGTATTTAAATTCATTCTTTTGTGTAAAATACCCTGTTTTGTTTTACTAGTGCACAAGTCATATTTAAAGCAAATTGTACCGATGATTTAACAGCAACCTTTTTCAGTATTGTAATACAGACCCGTTCATAAGACAATGCTTTGGCTGTGCACTTCAGCTACGAACTGGAAATAAAAAATAACCTAGATGATGTTTTTGTTTTTTCATTATAAACCGAATCGTTAATTTAACTTGGTTACATGCGGGTGATCTCAGTACTGTGCAGTAATTCCTCCTGATCTTGTAGACAAGTACACATGTACGCAAACACCAAGTGCACTGAAGCGCGAAGCTGACTTGGTGACTTTTGTAGATTAAGTCGCGTGAGGCGCACACATAATATGGTGAATCCCACATGAGATGATGTTTTTAATGTGGACTAATAGGAGAAGTCGGTGATGTGAATCCTGTGATTTCCCTGAATGTTTAATGATAAAAAAAAAAAAAAAAAAAAAAAAAAAAAAAAAAAAGGAACGAGTGTACTTACCAAAAAAATGTATTTATTGCTTTAATCATGCGTCAAATTACTTCTAGCATTCGTTTTGCAATATCAGGAGAAAATAAATAAACTTCATTAAAAAAATCAGTAGTTTTGAATTACATAAACCTGTAAGTAGTCAGTAGATAAAACGTAAAATCAGGAGATTTACCGACAAATCGGTAGGCATGGCAACACTGAGCGATACAGTCTGGCCAGCGCGGCAGTGGACGTCGACTATACGGTGGCGCCGAGTGAAAGCAGCGGCAGGCAGCTGAACTACGGCCGGGCCAACTAGCCCTCGACTCGCACGACCCTGGGGTCGCTGGGGACTGGTGACAATGGACACGAGGAGACGCAGCGCACCCTTCCCGGACAGGACNGCAGTTTCCGGGAAACGCCGACAGGTTTTTGGTGTAACCCTAACACCGTCGCACCTGTGCCAGCATCCGGGCGGCTCTGGACCAGTCCTCTACCCCCGTGTTGCTCAGACCTTCCCTTCAGCACGCCGCCGTCCACAACCCAGAGATGGCACTGACTTCCAGTTAGTCTTCTGCATGCTCACCACATTGCATCGCAATTTGCTTACAGAACTGTCGCTATCACGTGTTCAAACAGCAACGTGGGTGTCCTAGTACTGATAAAATGCAGGGAATTTTTTCTAAGGTTGGTCAAGTTCTCAATTAACCATGAACCAGCTGTAATAGTTAGGTATAATTACCCAGAGATGCTTTATCTAAAGGCTGAATAACTGGGAGAACAAACACGAACTGACCAGGCATTTGTCTGGGATTCGGCCTGAAAACCTCGTGGAACAACCGTCCCCGTGTATATAGTAAGGATCTAACTCAGATACATACAGACTCTAAAAACATACAGACTCCAAAAACATACGGAATCTTTTTGGCTCAGCGGCTTTAGTAGAAGCCATTCTGATTCAAGCCATGATCAACGTATGCCCAGAATTTCCGTAGAAATTAAAACGACGCGAGGGGTTGACATATCCGTAGGTTTCGTCGGGAAATTACAGTTCTCTACTGCTAGCGCGTTCTTCTAATTTCCAATTGTGGCAATCACCACCTTTCGTAAGTCACAGTTCGGGGTCGTCTTACAGGCCGTTGGTAAACTCAAAAATATTTTTTTTTTGTTCATCCACCTACGCACGAAGGCGTTAAATTTACTGATTTTTAATTCCAAATTTCTTTCTCGCTCCAAAGTAGGTGCGATTCTCAGAAACAGTCTTCAAAACAAGTTTCCGTTCAGCGAAGCAAGGTGTATATTTCACGGGAGAATGAACTGCGGCCATTCCAGTAAAACCCCCGGCTGTAGCTCGTAATGAAGGCCGGGCAGTTTTAGAACTCGCGACGCATCACGCAGCGAGCAGTAGCGAGATGCGTTCCCCTCCAGCCGCGAGTTATGTAAATGTGAAATGAAAAGCAAGAGCCGGGTGTATTCACGGAGCTATGCCCACGGCGCGCAGTCAGCCAACCGTCCTCCACACCTACCTACACCGGCGGAGATTGGTTTGAACCAACAACACGTCTGTTTAGTATTAGTCACTGTGGGCTTTCCACGCACATCCTGCACTGAAGAGCCAAAAGAACTGGTACACCTGCCTAATATCGTGTAGGACTCCCGCGAGCACCCACAAGTGCCGCAAGACGACGTGGCGTGGACTCGACTAATGTCTGAAGGTATGCAGGAGGCATTGAAATCTGCGCCAAAATGAGAAAGGGTTGCACGTTTGTCAATTTTAATGATTCTCGTCAGTCGTCGTTTGTCCCGTTCGTTCACGATCTTTTTCCGGCCGCAGCGATGTCGAAGATGTGATGTTTTACCGGATTCCCGATATTCACGGTACACTCGTGAAATGGTCGTACGCGAAAATCCAAATTTTATCGCTACCTCGGAGATGCTATGTCCCATCTCTCGTGCACCGACTATAACACCACGTTCAAACTCTGAAATCTTGATAACCTGCCATTGTAGCCGCAGTAACCGATCTAGCAACTAACAGACGCTTGTTGTCTTATGCAGGCGCTGCCGACAGCATTGCGTTACTCTGATTGGTTCCATACCTCTGTTATTTCCATACGCACGCCTATACCAGTTTTTTGGCTCTTCGGTGTACTTCTCGACCATGCGAGAGGGAAACTATCCAGCAGAAAGTCACCCTTCTCCTGCACACCTACGATCCATTCATATTAAGGACCTGTGCATACATCCATGTGGGATGAGAATGTAAAACCACTTGGAAACATACAGTAGATGGGGGTAGAGTGCGCGTCCCATCTGCACTTTAACCACTATCCTTGTTCCAACATTGGTCTGCTTTATTGCCCATAGTACTATCAAAACCAACGTGAATAGAATTTAAGGTTAGAACACCCCGTTTACGCAATTAAGTGCTTTGAAACAATTTTATACTTCCTCTGGCCTAGTTTTAACACTAATATAGTCTATGCGCGGTTTATTCACACTTTTTGAATCAAACCTTTGGGAAATCACCACATGTTTGACGTGTTTAGTTATTTACTATGTATGTCGTGTGTCACAAACGTTTTATACTTTAGCATAAAAGTACCTTATTTTTTTACCTAAGATGAACTTTTATTTATATTTTAACTTTAACTTATAAAATTGATTTTATAATTAATATGAATTAAAACCAGGAGAAAATAGGTGTGTTGGCGATACCTTGTAATGCAAAATATTACTACACAGANTAATTAATATGAATTAAAACCAGGAGAAAATAGGTGTGTTGGCGATACCTTGTAATGCAAAATATTACTACACAGAGTGCGCATTAATGCGGTGCGTTGTCAATTTGGTGTGATTTTAGAGACCGTTAATCTTCGTTAGCATGAGGCGGATGAATATCCTGGAAGTAGAACTTTAGCAGGAGTTCAGGAAAGTTGGGAGTGACCGTAAATGGACTACATAGATAGAATCTACTTTTATCGTGCTGTGGTGTCGTAATGGTGTCGCGCCACTGTGAATGCAGCCATAAGGGCGAGCCGGTCGTCGCGGCCTGGGACTGCTCCAGCACCGCTACGCTGGACTTGCACCGTTACTGCGACTGTCGGCTGGAATGTGAGGACACGTCGTGCTCAGTCCCACCATGTCCTGCGTGCAACTCGCCCTCCCTCCTCTACCAGGACCCACGCCGCCGCCAGGACTCTGCTCATCTCCAGCCTTCCCGCAGCGGCTCGTGGTCACCACGTCAATGTATACAACTAGAGTCCCGGCGGGGGGCCGCGGTGGCTCAGTGGTTAGACTACTCACCTGCCACCACGGCGAGCCGGGTTCGATCCCCAGTCAGGTCGCACGCGGGAATCGTGCCGGACGATGCCGCTGGTCGGAGGGTTTTCTCGGGGATCTCTTGTTTCCCCCCGCCCTTGCATTCCGGCGCTGCTACATTCTCAACTCACTTCACCCTCACCGGCTGTCAAGACCTCGTTGTTAAGAGCCGCTCAAACCTCTGTAAACCCAACTGTCCTTGTGGACTGTTGCGACAAAAAAAGGCCTGCACGTCGGTATCTCGCCACGACGATCCGGGTTCCAGTGGAGAGTAAGTTTGAGGTTCCGCTTCTAGGTGCTGTTTTCCGCATTTGACGCCGAGAAGCGCGTGAGCGATAAGGGCGACATTGCCATGTTCATCAAGTACGCCATTGCCAATAAGCGTAAGTGCTCGGCTCTGAACTGGCTTTCGGTGTTATCGTCGTGCTGCGTGTACCTACAGGACTTCCGGGCTTCGAGCAGTGTCGGCAAGTCTGTAGCAAAGTCCAATGAAGGGCCCTTGAGTACTAACGCGCATAGTTTGAGATACGTCGCTTTGTAGAAGTCGTTTTTAGCCTAGATGGAGTGCTCGGAAATGGTGTTTCTAAAATGTGATGTCTCGAAAGTAATTGATATAGTCTGAAGTGCGTGTTCAAGCACCACGAAGTAAAATACCGTCTGTAAAATGAGCGTCTGCGCGTATAAGAGTATTACAGTAAATAAATGTTTTGGGAATAAGACCTTTGCCACCAGGAAAGGTAAAAAAAATTATAATAATAGCCCATACCTACTACTTTTTACTTTTATTCTATTAAATATATTAAAGAAAAATTATTTGACAATTATTTTTATAGAGCTTGCTTGCGCAGTTTTCTTAATGGAAAGGAGAAATATTCGAAGTGGCATGTATAGATTAATCCATTGACTTGCATCGCGTTTAGTATTGTCCTGCTGTTATAGATCTAATCTGCAAGAAATTGAGCTGCCCGGAAATGCATATCACAGCCTGTGGAGGGTCCACCGCAATGCTTCTCTTATGGACAGATGCGACCTTGAGGCTTTTAAAAACTTTTAGCAGGATCTTGACAGCCGATGAGGGTGAAGCGAGGTGGATATGGAGCAGCAGGAGAAACGGGAGATCCCCGAAGAAACCCGCCGACCAGCGGCATCGTCCGGCACGATACCCACGTGCGAAAAAAACCCGCGAGTGACCCCGCCGGCAATCGAACCCCGGAGGGTGTCGCATCTAGCCAAACGTGTAGGAAGTCGCAGTTGGCCGACGGGTTTTTTTTCGAGGTGCTCTCCCTTTCCCCTCGCCCACCTCCATTTCCGCCTCTTCTCACCCTCCGTGGACGCTGGAAGACCTAGTTGTTAATCACCTTCCGCTATGTCTCAGCAATACGGCTTCTCGCTATAGCATGTTCCAAAGAACTTTGCTTACAGACGTGAGGCAGACTGGGCATGCTAGAACCATCGTGCGACTTCTCCGCCTCAGTCACGTTGATCGTGGTACCTTAGCGAGTAAGGAGGACTCCAGTGGCTTAGGTAGTCACGAGTTCGATCCCCGGTAGACCTTGNTGATCGTGGTACCTTAGCGAGTAAGGAGGACTCCAGTGGCTTAGGTAGTCACGAGTTCGATCCCCGGTAGACCTTGCCGGGTGGCAAGGCTCCCGTTTCCTCCACCAATGCATCCTACAACTGGCAACCTACCGAGGCCACATATCAACTGGGAGTTGAAAAGCAACGCCATAGAGTGCAAAGCGTTTATAAATATTAATGTCGTGCACGTTAACATCGGGCAGCTCCGTTTCACTCACACATGCAAACACANTGCAAAGCGTTTATAAATATTAATGTCGTGCACGTTAACATCGGGCAGCTCCGTTTCACTCACACATGCAAACACAGTTCATTTTACGCCAGTTTTGCATGCTACAGCAACTCAGTCTTAAAATGCTGTACAAATCTATTTGCCTTTCCCAGAATCCATACTGGTGTGATCACACAACTGGTGTGTAATCTCCATACCATTTTATTTAGATATAACTCTAACAAGTGACTTTAAATAAATTTGCACACGTTTATGGGAAAATTAAAATTATATATATATATATATACATAGACGTAAATTTGGTAATGCCCGACCTGAGAAACCCGGGAGTTTCAGACAGCCACATTCGGAGCAAAAACAATTCGCAGTACTGCCATTTCTTATCAGCTGGTCGTAAAAATAAAAACGCAACCATAGTTCTCCTGAATGTTATCGAAGGGTATACGGTAAAACTGGCTGGCTGGACGTCAACAACACGAGCATGCAATAGGACTAGGGAAAATGTTTGTGAAGCCGTGCTCATAAATTACATTCTAATTAACAAATATACATATTTAAAGTGGTGTTAGTAACCGGTCACACAGCAGTTTCGTAAAACAATTATACTCGACACGTGTGTCTCACGTCTAAAATTTAACAGGACATTTTCATTTTGCCGATATTCACTACAAAAAAAAAAACTTAATATTTGAAGTGGAGGAAAAGGGAAATTCGTCTTTAAAAATATTGAATTACCAATGCAAGCAACACTACTCAAAAATTGATGGACACAGAATCTCTATTATACGTATGGTTATATATGAATGTACCAGAAGCGTACATGAAAATAAATACTCTGTGAAGAGATCTGAGCAGCTCTTAGCATTGAGGTCTTGAGAGCTGATGAGGGTGAAGAAAGGTAAGTATGGAGCAGCGCCGGAATGAAGGGGCAGGGCAAACGGGATATCCCCCGAGAAAACCCGCCGACCAGCGGACGATTCCCATACATGCGAAAATCCGGGAGCGACCCGCAGGGGAATCGAACCCGGTTTGCCCAGGTGTGGAGGGGGGCGAGTAGTCTAACCACTATACCACCGCGGCCCCCTTTCCGGGGGAGTCAGTTGTTGCGGTGCAGTGAGTAAGTTAGTGCTGAACCACCGTGCACACGCCGTACGAGGAAGGAAAGCCACGTCACCACGAAGCTAAAAATAAGAAGCACGCCGGACTGGCAGACATGACGGGCGTCGTCCGGGTTGTCGGTTACACTCGGCTTGAGACGTGGGAGTCGTCGACGACGCAGATACGAGACCCCGACAGCGAGATGTATCCCACCGTCGTCCTGTTCTGCACGTCAGTCGGAAGCCATGCCGTGTGTAGCTTAAGGGGCCCGCCTACCCGGAACTATTTTCCGCTTTTGAGGNCATGACGGGCGTCGTCCGGGTTGTCGGTTACACTCGGCTTGAGACGTGGGAGTCGTCGACGACGCAGATACGAGACCCCGACAGCGAGATGTATCCCACCGTCGTCCTGTTCTGCACGTCAGTCGGAAGCCATGCCGTGTGTAGCTTAAGGGGCCCGCCTACCCGGAACTATTTTCCGCTTTTNTATTTCATCTTTAAACCATAATGTTTCATTTTATAACTAACGTGAGTAAAAACAGTGAGAAAATAGGTGCGTCGGTAATAACCAAGAAATAGTTCTCATGCAAAATGTTGGTCAAACTGAGCGAGCACAAATACGGTGCGTTGTATCTTTGGTGTAATGTTCTAGCCCTGATTAAGGTTTGTTTGCACGAGGCGAAGAAATAGCCTGAAGGTAGAAATTTAGCAGGGCTTCAGAAAAAGTTGGAGTAACCATGAATGGACTTATACCAGTTAATTTTACTAACGGCTAAAGCGATTGTGAATTTGCGCCACGTCATAAGAAAGTCATGTGAGATAAACGCCAGCGAAAATAGTTGCAAGACTTTGGCACGTTAAAACAGCAAGAGCGTCTTATATCGGGAGACAAACATGTTGTCTACACTTCACTTAGTGCAGCGGGTTTTGACTAGATCGTCTCCTCCTGTGCCCGAGTCCCCTGGGGGAATAACAGGAGACAACTTTCTGAGCGATATATTTATAGAAGAGTGCACCCCAGGTCTTTCTTACATTCTGGCTGTTCTCAGGGCCACACAGGCTGTTTATTCTGTCACATCAGTCCTCTCTTCAACAGTCTTAATTTACAAGTCTTTGTGAACTTGGTCAGAGCTCTAATAGACAGCAGTTGAATGCTGTCACTATAAAGAGATCACGCCCTTCCTAATCGCAGTGGGTGACTGGTCAAAGTCTGTGTCCGCACGCACTGCCTCAGAGGTTTTTGTGTTCCGTGCATCGGCAACGTCCGCCATGTTTCCCACTTCTAGAAACTGTTGTTTCTAACAAGTAGAGGATCTATTCCTGGCCTGCGTGGTGGGAGCTGCACAGCTATCTCAACTGCCAACAAGGAGGCGTTCAATTCTCCCATACTGCCGTCCTTATTAGCTCGACACTCTATCACCGCTCTACTTCCTGGCTCCAACTTTCGAGGTGCGGCCAATTAGATAAGGCGGACCCGGTCAAAGACACTGACAAATTAAGCCATTTCCGATCATATCTAAAACGATTTGTTGCGCGCGCTGACAAGTGAAATTAGTTTCGTTTAAAGCTGTGACTAGGTGCTTCTTCTTGCATCAGGCTGCGTTCACACCAGCCTACCAATATTCAAGCTGCAACCGAAGAATATAGCAGCAGGCAATTTATACACTTACAAATCACTGACGTCATGAATAACACGTTTCCAATTAGAGTTCTTAGCATGACAGACGCAACAAACATAGCGACATTAAAATGTATACAAGAATGCTCAATAGTTCGGGTGGTCTGACTATTTCACTAGGAATTTGTAGACACTAGAAAGAATGCACTTTGAGGACAGTACAACTGACGAAAAACATGGAAAACAATTTTGCTTAGGGGGGAATTTTGAAACCGATCAAGACGGGGATTAAATGTAAACCGCATAAGCGACTTTGCCCGCCATGTTTAGGTTCTGCAAGAAACACGCAGTATATCCAAGTTTAAGTTTCATTTCTATTTACGTATATTTATAGAATATATATTTATTAGCAACTGCCATGTATTTCGGAACAAGCTGCTACTGTGTGAAAATTGATCGAAATAGTGGAAAGCATCATCATTTTTTTTTTTTTAATTACTCAATACCTCACCGTAAAAGTACTTGGCAGATATTTGCAACAACTGCATCCGTCTAGTCCGTTTGGTAATGAGCGAAGTAAGGACAGCAAATTCAAATGAAAACCAGTGCCTCTTTGATTTCGGAACACTAGGTCACCGGAGCACAAATAAACACGCCACTAAAAACATATGTCTAACATTAACTGAATTGTATAGGCATGCGTATCTAAAAGTGGATAAAACGTGACAGTTTTAGACACAGTGTGCCAAAAACTGACAGTAATATAGTATTCTCTTAATTACTGTATTATATCCAGAAGACAATAGGAACATAAATTCTATGCGGAAAGAAGATTTTGATAAAGATCAATTCAGTCCAGTGTGCCCTTGATCCCTTCCAGTGTCACAAGCCCTTGATCCCTTCATGATAAATATTTTTTTGTGTATTCGGACGTTTTTTATTCTGTCGAATTTAACACTACGCGAGTTTATTTGCCTTTGAGACGTTGGCAAACGTTTTCACCAATAGCAAACTAAATATTTAACAGTTGCGCATCGGAAAACCATCTAGAACTCGGGACGGGCAAGTGATTCGTGCCCTTGGCTGAAGGACATTCTAGGCTGCATCTGTGCCCTTCCCGCAAATTCGGACAGCGACAATGTTACGCCACATTCGGGGTACACTTTCCAAGGGCACGAAGCCAGCCTTGGCCGGTGAATTACAACACAGCCCCACTCTCCTGGTTCGCTAGGCGTTCTTCTTCTTGACATGCGTACGACTGCTGTTCAAATCGTGAGCGAATTCTAATGTTTTAACACAGCCGTGCGTTCCAAAAGGGAAGGCAGTACTTCGCCGAGGTCATCTTACAAACTTCCTAGGTATCTCCGGCGAGTTTTACAACAGTCATCCCTCAGTCCACGTGTCCACCCCGGAGCGATATCAGCCAGCACGTGACGTCTGTCGACCTGTGACTCACCCACATGCCGAGAACGCGTCGTCTCGTCTGCTAATGCACTGGCGGTGACGCAACGCAACGCAACGCCACGCCATATAATGTGGCCGTCCAGAAGTAACCAAATGCACAACGTAGTGGGGAATAAACAAGAGCTTGCTTCACACACAAAGGGAACCGGCAGCTACGGCTAGAACGTTCGACTCGCATTCGGTGGGTTAAGTGCTCCATCCCCAACCGAGAGGTGGTTCAGCGCATGTGGTTTCCCATCCCCACTGTAGGCCTCTCCACTCTCTAGCACTTATAGGAGAGATCCTTGTAAACTGCAGAGATGCCTTAGGCCACATTTCCCGTGCTCAAATCCTACGTAGGCTAGGGATGTACCTTTTTTTTAAATGTAACTTCAGGTTTGTATTCACCAAGTATAAATGCAAGAAGGTTAAAAAGAGAAGATTAAAAAAACAGTGTCAACTATAAACAGACCATCTTGTCTGAAAAGTAAATAGGGCACTTTAAAAATCAACATTGGGGGGAAAAAAACTGTCCTTAACTGTATACATTTATATATACATACATGCTGTCTGATATACTCCTAATAATGTTGGCAGCGATGAAGAAAAAGTATTTCCTGTAATTGGCGTTGTATTAAAACTGTGGCATTGAAATTTGTGGACTCTTAATATCTTAATTTACTTTCCAATTCACACACCAGTAACGCACAGACGTTCCTAACAATCAATTAAACATCATCAGCGCATGGATAAAGTTATTAGGTCCATGGCAATGTAAATGTTACCTATAGCGCGGAAGGATACTAATAAATACAAAGAACATCCTACGTGCGGTTTTCAAAAGTACTCGGTTATTAGCGAACAGCTTTTAGTCGAGTTCGATTCCCTGCCCCGTCGCAACACTTTTCGCAAGTCGATCATAAATGGGCGCTGCGTTGTCCTTTCAGCTGTCACAAGGCGGGTGGCAACGGCAAACCACCGCTTGCTTCGCCGTGCCAAGTTGGCGACGTATGCGCCTGTGGCCCAGACCACACGGTGAGGTCCACCGATTTTCGTCTTCTGCGCATGTGCCAAACACTGACTCGATCATCACCAGTGAAACTGTCAAAGTCACGTGGTCAACTGTGATGAATGAGTTCGTTTACATTTGAATTTTCAACAGATCCGTCCTTTTACATGAATAAAATAACTCCGCTCAACTTGAATTTAATATATTTGCATTAAAACTAGTTTATAGTGTGTGTACAAATATTTTAACCACTTTCTTGCATTAAAAATGTCCTAACCTCAAATCTTAACCACGTTTTTGATAGCGCTATTGGCAGAAATGCAGCCCAATTTTGGTATACGGAGGATTGGGGAGGAGGGAGAAGGGATTCAAGGGGGCCGTCACCCCTGGATTGATAAACAGTGGTTTGTCACTACTTCAGATTGTAATAAGTATTTATAACTTACTGTACACTGCTTGCTTCACTATTTACAAAATATCTCTCTTTTACACGTCTTTACATAACCGAAAACAGTAAAAATGCAGTAGAAATGATTTAAATATTTAAAACTTCGGCCCGCATGAAATAAATGTGTTGCGTATGTGCATAACCTTATGTGCAAACACAAAACCAACAGTATAAAAGACAAGGAGGGTGGAGGGAGATATACAAGATTTAAATGAACACGAGTACCGTCACAGAAAGTTCGAGACGGCCAAGTCTGGAAACAAGAAGTCGAGGAGCACTTGCCACGAGCACATTAAAGAAAAAACTGCCTCCTGCGATATGAAAGTGATCTGCGGTCGCCGTCCATGAACGCGCTATTTTTTGTTTCACCTGCTGCGTTTGCTTACGCCGGCACTAGGAAGTGACAGTGGGCGCAAGCTCAACGGTAGTTCGCGGTTTAACACTTCAAAAATATACATTTCGAACAAAAAATATCCCTGCTGTAGCTGCATATAGGCCTAATTTAAAGTAAATACTGACATCAGGCCAATCTAATTACGTTGGCAGCGAACTTGAAAACATTACTTATAAATGTAACGATCAAAATTAGTAGCGAGTAAATAGTTTTAATTTATGGGCAGTACAATAAGAATTGGCGTAGCTTAATAATAGTTTATTTTATATTACTAACATTTTTCACATGTTCGCGTTATAAGACTAAACACTAGTAAATACTTTCATGGAAATGGTAATTTTTGCATGAAGCGGAAGGGTACAAAATGCCAAAAACTTGAAAATAGGCAGGACTAAAAAAAAAATGGTACTGTCATATCAAAACCAACGTAGAACAATGACGCGATACTTAATGATCGTTATGCTATCAACACTTTCTGAAGTCCGGATGCACTTCCCACGAATAACTAGAAAAATAAAAGCATACACTGGAATGCAACAAATTCCGGGAAGTAAATATAAAACCTTCCTCTAAAATAATGCCATAACAAGTTACTGTGCTTACTTAACCCGAGTAGAAACAGTGCAAACATCGAAGTTGAAAGTTCGGGTGTAACGTCGTACGACAACGAACATAAAGGCTTGCCGAATGCGGGATATCCCGTCAGTAGAAGCTCCCGAACCATCTGACGAATTGTCATAAGCAGCTTTCTGGCAGGCTGTACTCTCGAATGCATTGCTGATCCGTTACTGAACATTCACAGTGTGAGAACGCGCCATCGGCTGCTGGCGTTGCATCACGCCGTGACATGTCACAGAGTAGCTACGCATACAGAGGTGAAACAACAGCTTATGCTGCGCGAACTCCAGCTGCACGCGCCAGCAAAATGTCTGAACTCCGTTCGCCAATCAGCGCGTGTTAGCTTAACTCGCCGTCCAGCAGCCCCAGCCAGTAGGTAACCTTTCGCAGCACGCAGTAACCAATGAGACGTAAGTGCCACCCCCAGAGCCTCGCGCGGCCAATCAACGAATGGGTTCGCTTACTTCAAAGGAACCGCCACGCTAATTCATCTGTATATTTACTTACTCTGTGACTTTGCTGCTTTGTTTATGGCGTGAAGAGAAAAAGTGAGATAGTTCATATTTTAATGCACTACGAAGTGCAAATAAAATAAATTGTTGCGTGTTAACTTAAAAACATACAAGAAGCTTCCGAAAAAAAAAAAAGACAAGCTATAGTACCACCGTTCATATAGGTCAAGGTCAAGTTTGGTCATCGTTTCGCTGTCTGAGAGAGACGGCGGAAGAGTAATTTAATGTCGGAGACGACGGGACGCCGGATGTGCACGGGGCGGTCGTAAAACCACTCCTGTCTCCACGACGGCGCGCACCGAGACAGGATTATTGGCGCTTCGCCTCATACAATCCTGCCGCTGCGGTCCCTCGCCGAACAATGAAGGCCGCTCGGGGAGGCGAGACCTGTTTAGCATTACTCACGTTGCAGCCTCGACGCTCGCATCTCTTCCCTAAACGAAGCCGAGAGCCCGGTGGTATAGGGTTCCGTTTCCGGCAACAAGACAACACGCTACAAATGCCTGCACGTTCCTTCAGGCACGTGTGCTCCGCAGGGAACCAAGCGTCGAGATTCGCCGACTTGCGAAATACGAGAAAACAAGGACAATCCGTTGTTGGGTCGCACGAGTGCCTCGTTCATTTCCACGGATGGTGTCGCTGTCGAGATTATCCGAAGGGGGGCCAAAGTTGCGTGGCGGGTAGAGCGCCTCGCCGAGGCGAACCGGGCTCGGTACCCGGCGGCGTGGGAATCGTGCCGGACGACGCGAACGGGCGGCGGGTTTTCTCGGGGTTCTCCAGTTTCCCCATGTCCCTAGCATTAAAATCTACCTCGCTTAACCCTCAACGGCTCTCAAGACCTCTTAATTGACGGCCTCGCAAACCACTCAAAACTGACCGACTGGCACATTACTTCCTGACCTATTACGTCTTGGTTGGCGTGGTTTTCTCCATCGCATTAGAGGGCCTGAATTTTCTCTGCAGAAGCTGTCTCATTTAACTATGCGTCATTTTTTTTTTATAAATCCCGTAACTGTGTTTTTACTGGAGTTAAGAATGGCTCGTCTTTGGAAAGACGTAACGCAAAGCTACCAAATATACTATGTTCGGGATCTGGAAGATGCTCGTGTGCGCGAGCGTACGTTTACATTTTACACATGAAAGCAATATATACTCACATTATAAATGTACATATTATTATCTTTCGTCAGTGATCGGAGATTATAAAGACAGTGAATACCTAAAAATGTCAAAAGGCGTAAGAAACTAATTATTTAGATCTTAACGTACCAAAAAAATTTAATACGCACTCTGAAGAATTAGCTGCGACCAGTAAATAAAAGACGTTGTTGCACTACTCCTCTTAAGGCTGGTCCCACTGACGTCATTAATACTGCAAATTGCGTGAGGTTGAGGAAGTGTCTTCCCCACCTTCTGGAAGGATTAAAACCGTCCGTATTCATTCTGCGCTGACGTAAGAGGATGGATGTCCTCGAGAGAACAGTAGACTGTTGTCACCGCAGCCGGGTAGCAAATACTTAGCCATGGTAGCGCACTTCTGCCGAGCTGTCTCTAACGGCGTAATGCGAATCTGCGCATTTTAATGCGGCGCCCAAGACACTGACGCTATAGGAACGTGTAAGCACAGAGGATCAGGGGAAAGTACGTGTATCTGTATTCTCCAATATTGCCTCTCGCTTTCTGTTGGCGACGGTTGACCACGGTCTCTCAACACTTGGAGCTCTGCACACTGACTGGCATTCAACGCAGGGTACGAGTCAGTCGCGTGTATCCAATACAACATGAATACCAGTTCTGTTCGCCTCTGTATTTACTCTCACGGCAAAGTGAGCACTTTTGAAAGCGCTGCGTACGATCTACTTTTATCCCCTCTTCTGTGTCCTTCCACCATACGTACTAATTTAACCTTACCATGGGACCACATCACTTCATTCAGTCGTTAGTCAAATGTTAACTGTGAAGTCGTTTGCAATGTAAATATGCTACCGATAAACAAATTCCTACACTTGTGCGCATGAAACGAACATAAATTAAATAGAATAAACTCACTGATCGCAAATGTAAACGCCACACTCTTAATACAACGTCGAGTATTTTTCCTGCCTCGTTGCCAACTATACATACAGCACGCCAGTCAGTGTGTCCTTTTAAATACACGCAGGAAATGGCCAGTGTATATTTTTTTTCCAGACTATCGATCCACAAAATGAACACACTTAAAATGTACAACGTTCATCACAGGTCGGCTGTCGGCCAAGAGAACTGTTCAAAATTTCATCAGGCGTAGGCCAAACTGGGAGGTTGAGGTATCCGGGTACACACACCTAATGTGATTCACACTTCGCGAAGTCAGATTAATGTTAGATTAGTTCTTTGTAACTGAAATCAAATAAACTCCCCGAACGGGATTCCGGTTGGTTGGAGGTCCGGGAATCTGGCCTACGGACCATTGGTGGATGGTAGTCATTTCAATCTGTACAAATCAAGTAAGCTGGAACGCGCGATAGCACTGCGGTACACTCAAACCAGTGCGATTCACCCTTCTCGAAGTTGGATAAATGTTAGGTTAGTTTATTCATTTTTTTAAAATTAAATCACTTAGCTTCCAGAACGGTTTCTCTATAAACAGGGATATGCAAGGGTCCCGGGAATCTCTTCTGGGGACTCAAGGTCTGCTGCGCTGGTGTATACAGTCCATTCACGGTAACATCCAACTTTTCTGAAGTCCTGCTTTAGTTATAACTACAGGACATTACTCCTCGTGCAAACAAAGCTTAACCGAGTCTAGAATATTACGCCAAATGGACAGCGCACCGCAATCGCGCGCACTAACTTTAATAAAATATTACATAAGAACTATTTCTCATTAGGTATTTACCAACACACTTATTTGGATAATGAATGAAACGCACATAGTTCGATATATCCTTGTGCCAGAGGCGATCGCACACACATGCCCGAAGGAATTGTTTAGAAATAGCTTGGCAAATTGTTTGTCTGCGCCAGAGTAGCGCGACGACGCTGCTTGTTGCTTTAGTAA
>NQII01000283.1:986912-1016287 GCA_002778355.1 Clitarchus hookeri | reverse complement strand
TTTTACCTTGCACTTACCGATTTGCAGTACATCCCCGGGAAAAAATAAACCTTCCTTATTTCCAGGGTACCATTTTCCTCCACGTTTCTGTAAACCATAAGTCTTGTCAGCAGTATGGTCAGAGTAGGAAGCGATGTAATGAGATACAAGAGTGCCCACATCGGGCCCGTGCTCTCGTGCTCGTTTCCGTTCTCGCGAACGCAGCAAATCGAACACCGGCAACGTCGATAGTGATGCCACCTTCCAATTCGAGCAATTTTCTTTTCCATTTACATGTCGGTGTCGGTTCTTCCATTTTGATTTTACTTTTGATTACAAAGCGGGCATCGTCCCCATCAATCGGTTTTTTTCTAATTTCGTCAAACTGGAGGGTAATAGATTTGAGCCTCCTCCCTTCGATTCTCGACGGCCATTCAGTTATTTTTCGGGAGTAAGTATTTGGTCCTTACCGCCTTGATCACTCGTTGAAGCACGCTCACCAATTCGGTTCTGTTATCCATCAGTCACTGAGTGGAAATGGCGTTTCGTATATATATATTTATATATATATATTTATTTATATATATATGTATCGCCTTTTTGTAGGTTATCATTCGCGTATTTTTGAAATTACTTTTTCGGTATTTTCGAGCTGTCCGACACACATAACCAATATCTTTTTACTATGCCTCGCAACATAAGTTTTCCCAGCCAGTTTAGACATTAATACATTTTGTTGATCCTTCAATTCTTCTCGTCTCTAAGCGTTCTATACATTGATGAGGTCGATTGTCCTCGCCTCCACGGTCGCTATGCATTTATCGACTGCCACCAAATCTTTCGACATATAAAGGACTAGTCTTCTCTGCGTGCAGTGGTGAAGCGATTTTGCCCACATTCAAGGTCATCGTGACATTCGATTCCGCGAAATTGGGAAATGCTTCCGTAACTCATGCTTGCGTTCGGCGATAAATTGATAGAACCTGTAACCTCCTTTATGGAGCTAGTAGTCCTTTACGATTACCAATATACCGAACTTGTATNACCTGTAACCTCCTTTATGGAGCTAGTAGTCCTTTAAGATTACCAATATACCGAACTTGTATTTCCATCACAAAGAACACATATCTTTGACTAGCGAACCGGCCTGGTTTCGCACAGGTACAATTGAGTTTTACAGTGATACACTAATAAATAAATAGGAAAAAGACAATTAATTTATGTGAAAACAGAATTATAAAATTATACTATGTTGTCCTAGTTTTTTAACTGATTACGGCAACCCAAAAAGGAAGGAAATACTTTTTACCCGATAGCCAAGTAGTAGGGTATTGTTTTTGGAGTGTATCTGTGCAACTATCGCGTAGTTACCACATTTCCGCTTTCCACCGTCGATGCATGAACATCAAAACGTGAGTTTCATGAAGTTGTAGCTTTAGAAAAAAGTTTATCTAGGTACTACTTTTGCGCTTGACTAAGGGATTTTAATCGATCACCAAAGTTAAGCAACTTTCCCAGCGGCATACATTTGAATAGGTGACCGTTTAGTGGCATAACATCTGAGCGCTTCTGGACTTCGGAGGGCACGTTGAATATTCGGGCAAGGTTGTTATCGATTGATTTCAGTCGTTAAGCCATTTTAGAGGTCCTTGGGCGGCCTGATAAACTCTGACACCAAAGGAAAAAAAATATTTCGATTACGTTCCCAACCGTTTCAGAATTAAGTTTTGACGTTATTCCACAGTACCCGTACAATTTACTGGGGTAAAAAGTATCATATGTTCTATTCTAGGACCTAAAGTATCTACATACCAAGTNGTGTATCTGTGCAACTATCGCGTAGTTACCACATTTCCGCTTTCCAGCGTCGATGTATGAACATCAAAACGTGAGTTTCATCAAGTTGTAGCTTTAGAAAAAAGTGTATCTAGGTACTACTTTTGCGCTTGACTGAAGGATTTTAATCGATCACCAAAGTTAAGCAACTTTCCCAGCGGCATACATTTGAATGGGTGACCGTTTAGTGGCATAACATCTGAGCGCTTCTGGGCTTCGGAGGGCCCGTTGAATATTCGGGCCCGGTTGTTATCGATTGATTTCAGTCGTTAAGCCATTTTAGAGGTCTTTGGGCGGCCTGATAAACTCTGACACCAAAGGAAAAAAAAAATTTCGATCACGTTCCCAACCGTTTCAGAATTAAGTTTTGACGTTATTCCATAGTACCCGTACAATTTACTGGGGTAAAAAGTATCATATGTTCTATTCTAGGACCTAAAGTATCTACATACCAAGTNCAGTACCCGTACAATTTACTGGGGTAAAAAGTATCATATGTTCTATTCTAGGACCTAAAGTATCTACATACCAAGTTTTATCAAAATCCGTTAAGTCTTTATGGAACTGAGTGGTAACAAACATACACACACAGACTTTCGCATTTATAATATTAGTAGAATTTCTGCAAATGTAATGTCTGTAATTACGTGATCGTCGTAAATATGGCATAAAATAGTGTCGTCTATGCGGAAAAAACGAGGAAATTCACATTCTCGCGAAGCAGTTGTTTGGGTACNGCCGTACATATGGCATAAAATAGTGTCGTCTATGCGGAAAAAACGAGGAAATTCACATTCTCGCGAAGCAGTTGTTTGGGTACTCGGGAATAAGTTTGACTGAGGCACACGCAATCCACGTTCGCGTGTTGTCCCATGCTAAAGTTTTCTTGAATACAAGTTTTTTTCCGCAGGCAATGTCATCGAAGACAAATATCTTGTTTGGAATAGCTTCGTTCGGAGGCACCATCTTCTCGTTTTCGCTGCAGGGGAAATAACCCACGCCATCCACGGCCTGCATCACTCGTTCCAATCGCTGGTATTTCGGTTACTGGAGCGATTTTAAATAAACCTACACAAATTTAAACCGAAGGCCATTCGGTTCTTCCAGCAGGCTCAGTAGGACGCATGTTTTCCCATGTCTTACACATCTGGCCTCACCCGCTATTAGGCAGCAGGGCATCATGACGTGATTCATGCTCGGTTTCGGCACCTTCCCCGGTAATATGCACAGGGAGACTAATGCCGTGCTCGAATACCTCCATTACTCTGTAAAAAAAACTGATAGAAGAATATTTATAGTTTGCTCGCTCAGTTTAATTCAATGCGTCGTAAGGTAAGGAAGGTGATATCCGGCTGCGGGATCGTCGATTCACTCTTTAATAATATCCCGTTCAATCTTTACATTCCAGGATATACAGGTTCTGCGGTCCGGGAACAAGACTATCTGAAAGGCTGTCATGCAACGAGATGGGCATAAACTCCCTGGACGAAGGGTGCAAGCAGCACGACATAGCATATTCCCAGTACAAGCATATGCAAGTTAGGCACCAAGCAGTCAAGATACTTGCACAGAAGGCCGACGAAATAAGAAAATCAGAAGCCACCGGACTCGGAGAAAAAGTAGCCGCCTGGGGAGTATCCAACATCATTAAAGCCAACGTTAAACTAGGCATGGGTCTACGTGCAAGCAAAAGGCAATCGCAGCGCCCTCGAATGACCAAGAGGAAAAGGAAGGACAAGGTAGAAGGGCTCCTGCCCGCACTGATACCTGCAATCGGTGCTCTGGCCGTTATCGCCGGGGCTGTTACGAATATTGTAACCACCGTGAAACAGGCTTCAAACGATCGAAGATAGGTAGAGGAAACCCACCGCCATAGCAGAAAATATGAAGCTATCGCCATTGGGAAAAAAAACGGCTAAGGGCTTTACATTCATCACCTGTATCGGGGAAGAGCAGGATCAATAGCTGGGGGGAAAAGAATAGGAAAAAATTTAAGAGGGAAATAAAAGTGAATCTGCCTTGATGCCCACTGACGAATGTGGATTTGGGACTTTTTGCGCGCAAATTGAAAATTCCTAATTTTCGCGGAATTTTTATGAGAGATGCTCCCCCCCTAAACCCAAGAGACACGTAATAAATCTGGACACGACAGCCGGGCCCGGTACGCACTGGGTGGCCTACGTAAAAAAAAGTAAAAATGCAGAATATTATGATAGTTTTGGGAATTTGCGCCCTCTGCCCGAATTGCGCGAGTATTTCAAATACACCAAACTAACGTACAATTACAAAACGGAACATTTTTAAGCAATTGATATTTCCAGTGGTAAACCGAAAAAAATCAATATAATTCGCAGGGAATAAAAAAGGCATGTGAACCATTCCGATCTCATCAGTGTGTCGGTGTCTTTATCATTCTGAGTAGTCAAATGTCCGAGCTGCGGGTTAGCTTTGGACCTCCCTTAGTTACCCGACCACCATGTTGGAACCAGGTTACCTTTAATCTTGACCCGTGGTCTTAAATTAAAAATTGCAAGAAAATGACGAAATGTAAAAAAAAATTATTAAAAACTGAAAAAAATTTAAAAATTTAAACATGATTGAAAGATGTACATGTAGGAGGTCTGGGGTTCGATGACAGGTGGATAGACTAAACTCCCGACACGATCGGCCCTCGCGAGGTCGACCAGTGTTAATCTCGTCAGCCATGTTAGATGTTGAGCTTGACCTTCAACCTTGACCTTGAATAACCTTGAAGCCAAAAAATATAAAAAATATCCCTCCCTAAAAAGCAAATATCCCAGAAAATTCCAACAAATTCCCAGAAAAAAACCTTGTCTGGAAACTTAAAACTTTAAACTCATGATCTGAAACCCAAGACTCAATACCCTTTACTGAAAACGCAAGACCCTTGACTCAAGACTTAAGACCCTAGACTGAAGACTCATTGCATCACATGCAAGCCTCTTGGTTTTGTTTGTTCGATTGTCATTTGTTTTTATTTTCAACACCTACGGGGCGCTATTTTCACGATTTACCCACCAGGCGAGCTGGTGATAGCCACCAGATGGGGGTCATATTTGTTTAGGTTTGTAAAGTATAGGTGGTGCTGTCGGCACTCTCCATATCGTATTATAATTTCAACACATAGGAGGAGATGATTTTTCTATTTCGACACCAGGTGAGTTGCCTATTTAGCCGCCAAGCGTGCTGTCGACAGAAATATATTTTTTATAGATATACAAAAATCTGTAATTTTCATCCTATATTAAAAATTAGTTTCAAATTAGCAGTATACCTACATGCATGATGCGGGGTTTTGACTACCTGCGTAATTTATTCAATCTATATTTTTTTTTCATTCAAATTTATTAATTTTTAAAAATTATTCTTTATTTAATTATATAATCGTACATATACTACAATGGTACTTCATAGAAAACTTTTTAATAAAATTTATTTCAGTGCCTTTTAAATTTTAATTTCATTCTGGCAAATTAGGTAAACAAAAAATAAAACACAACTTTATTCACATGCATTTTTTTATTCAATTAGTTTAATACAGTATTTCATGCCCTGGGAAAAATATTACAATTTTCTTCGATATATATGCATCTCAATATATGCAACTTTGTTGTAGGTTACAGTCTTTTATACATCTCGCTACTCACACTCGTGCTGTCCTTGTGCGAAAGTATAGTGACATTTACTACTCCGACACACTGTGCAGGGAAGGTTATGAAGGTAAGTACACATTTGAGGACATGAACTGAAGTCACACAAAAATACCTGTTTGCAGCAAACCTGGTACCGAGGTACTGATGGGAAATCCACTTCACCTTTACAGGTCTTTGCATGTATAAGTAAACTGTCGGTACGGCTGGACTGCCTANATGTATAAGTAAACTGTCGGTACGGCTGGACTGCCTACCACACCTGTCACACAAATATGACATGCGACAGGGATTCTTGGCACAATGAAAGCTTTCATTGTGCTGGAGCTAAAGCAGCAGGTAATGCCAGCAATGGTGTTCTAGGTAACTCTGCCGAAAAGTTCGATGGTTCCATTGAAGATNAGCTAAAGCAGCAGGTAATGCCAGCAATGGTGTTCTAGGTAACTCTGCCGAAAAGTTCGATGGTTCCATTGAAGATATCGTAAGTATCACAGCAGAATAAGTCTATGGTACTGTACCATCTATAGAGGATCGTGCTGCGCTGGTAGCAGTAGATGCTAGTAGTGATGTAGGTGTCACAGCTGAAGAAGTCTATGCCACCATACCAATCTGAAACGATGGTACTGCACATATGGCAGTAGATACTGGTAGTGANTAAGTCTATGGTACTGTACCATCTATAGAGGATCGTGCTGCGCTGGTAGCAGTAGATGCTAGTAGTGATGTAGGTGTCACAGCTGAAGAAGTCTATGCCACCATACCAATCTGAAACGATGGTACTGCACATATGGCAGTAGATACTGTTAGTGATGTAGACATCACAGCTGAAGAAGTCGATGGTGCTGGTAAAACAGGATACATCTCACTCGAAGAAGAAATCGATGGCGTGAAACCATTGGTGGGCAATATCCACTCAACTTTATCATAACTGGCCATGGATTACCTGGCGTAGATGCTAGCCGAGACGATCCACCTTTCACGTTAGCCGTTGTCAAACCAAGCCTTTCAGCTGAACCCCCATTACTTATAATATACGCGTATGCAAGCCTTATGGCGTCATATTGACTTCGAACCAATCGTATTACACCATTAATACATTTTTCGGGCATCGACCAGCCAATCACCGAGTTTCCACGTGATTGTAGCTAGCCAAACGCATCCAGNCATTAATACATTTTTCGGGCATCGACCAGCCAATCACCGAGTTTCCACGTGATTGTAGCTAGCCAAACGCATCCAGGCATTGAGACATCACATGCAGGCAGGTACACAGGACAGATCACACCGTGATAGGATCGTTGACCATTTCTAGGTTACCGTGTTTTAAGGGGTTTCATATATACTTCACATGTTTTCTCGAGAACTGTTCGTCAGAAAGTATTGAACAAAGTCAACGTTTTGTGTTCCTTTAATGTAAGCATGTGTATTATGTCATAACACTCGATAAACACCCATGGATAACGCATTTTTCTTGGTAAAAAACACGTCACCTCCAAGTTACTTAATAAGAAGCGATGATATCAACCCGCCAAATATTCACAGATGGCAGATACCCAAGCAAGCTAATATTATTCACGAATTTGTTGTCTCATTTCACGTAGTTTCCAACATTTTGCAATTGCCTACTTTTAATCGCCAATATTTTATNTTCACGAATTTGTTGTCTCATTTCACGTAGTTTCCAACATTTTGCAATTGCCTACTTTTAATCGCCAATATTTTATGGCTTATTTAGCCCTTAATAATTCCACGAGATCATTGGTCGTATTAAGTTTTCTCTCCTATTTTCCATGACGAATCATTTCACAAAGTTTGTACTTTTAGTTTAGTATTGTCCTGTATAGACCCGAGAGGATGCTAAATCCTTCTGACATGGGACCAGCCGTATGCTCGTTCTGCCAACACTTGCCGTGTTATACTGTATGTGATTGTAATCATTACGATAAAGTCACACTACCTTTCAGCACATGCAGTTTCATTTCCATCACTCGGAGGTACTTAACTTTTGTATCCGTGAGTGTATAAACTAATCGTGGATGAAATATTTTATTTTCATATTAGAGCATAAATTTTTATGAGGCACACCAATATCCGTTTATTGAGCTAATATAAAAGATAATAAAATATAATTATAACCAAATGCTTAAATTTACTACTAAGCGGGTATTTTGATACAGTATCATCACGTCAGAGAGCACAATATTCTCAATCAAAAAGTTCCGCATTCGTGCATTTGATTATGAATTGTGTAACAGGGTGTAGTTACTCTGCACAGAGTGTTTAGCTTAATTTATTGTTGCCATAAGTTACATTTGTACGTATTGAAACAAAAATGTTTATCCCGCTCCACTTAAACCAAATGCTTCACAAAGCGAGGGTCAGAAATGTGCTGTGTCAATATTTTAACGGAAGTCATAGCGTGTACAATTTGGAACACAGCCGTAAGATCCAAAGAACAGCCAGTATAAACCTTTCATTACCATCAAGATAAGAAGTAGTTAATAAAGCAATGAAAGGTAGCGTTAAGATAGGCAAATGGGAACAACTTTGCCAATAAACGAAGCAAAGCTCGGTTTTACAACCATTCATCTAGAAAAGATTACATATCCTTTAAAATCTCGTAGTTCTATCTTTCTACTGGCACTTTGGCAATGTAATATTTCAATTTCAGTGCTCAATAAATTTTCTCTCCCGTTCTAAAAGTACCTCTCGTGAATAAATTTACATCAGAGGATTGCCTTACAATGTTCAGGTTACTACACGCATAAGCTTTATTGATGCCTTAAAAAGTTAAAATGTGACGTTGAAGAATTCCTAATAAAGCACTTAGACATCGACGGTGACATACTTATGATGCTCACATCAACTAGAAAATTCGAACATTGTGATAATAAAGTACTGACCAACTCGAGCCTTTTTTTTTCAAGAACCCCTTCTATTCTCTGCAGCGAAATACCAATATTAACGGACCGTAAAACTGAGCCAAAAACTTTAGATGCTGGAATACAAATAACGGACAAACGGACATATGCCGCAATTAACAAAAACGTTGGAAGCCGATTAAAAATAATTTCCAAAATTTCATAAAATTAAAAATGTAATTACTTTTAATTATGCACGGATATTTGAATTGTTATTGGAGTGTATGTAAAAAACTTAGCAAAATATATAATGTAATATGAACTGTAGAACCCAACTTATAATCATCGTAGTTGCCTGCAATGAATGATCTTTTAGTAACAGATCACCATTAGGTCAACAATTTGGGTTTGCGTAAATTTAACACTCAAATATGTACGGTGAAGATAGTCTTCATTGTCATGAATAATTCAACTTGAAATAACAGTATTACTCTAATGATATCACCGCGATCTAATCAGTGGCCCACACGATGAATTCCCCAAATGTCTGTTTAACAGTTTGTCAGTTTTTACGCTATATTTTTAAGTATGTCAAACGTTATCATGATCTGGTTGTCGTGCAGGCTGATTCAACACATCAGCCACCACATACGGGTGGCACCGGAATGAAGGAATGTTCCATGAGTTCATCACCTATGATGAAATGTTTATTACAAGTTTGTACGTATATGGTAAGAAGGCCCAACGAATACGGCGCCACTGAAATGAATATATTAATGCACCACCTTTGTTAAAACTGAAATAGATATAAGTATTGTGTGTTGTATTGGGGTATGTGTGATTATTCGGGAGTAGTTGTTAATGACTAAAGTGGTCATATAGGTAACTTGTATATTTTAGTGAATATAATAGTAAAACTTGTAGTATAATGACCTCATTAACAAGATATCATTAATATTTAACACTATAATTATAATAAAAATATATACTACTTCTGAGAAAACCACCAAACAATAAAGCAGTTCAATTATTGAGGAGCGTTTAATTATTGCATTTGAAAGTTTGGTGAAGATACATAAGCAATCAAAGTTCAGATATAAGAACACATGCAGCTCAATTTCAAAACGCTCTACTCAGAATATAACTAAAATTACAGTGGACATTTGAAAACGTAAGTTAGTTTTTTCACATAAGGGAAAATATTATTCAGTGTACAATAAATAAAACTGTCCCATTTGGTTCTACTCTATTAATCAGCAAATTACTTTTCTTACTTTGGCTTTTCAGATGTATAAATATTTCGGTAGAAGTATTAGATCTCTACCTCAAAAGGACGTGTAGGCAAATTTTACAAGAAAACTTCATAGAAAGGGTTATGCAGAATTCTTGAAGACTAAGTTATGAAAAATCATATTATATCGAACTGCTGCCATCTGCAACTTATTTCAGTCTTAACGTAGCTGTAAAAGTAGTAAATCTGGTGCAAGAAGTTCTCGTAGTTCAGAATAGCAATTTAATTGCCATCAAACAGGACATGCATTGACTCAGATATCCCTTTTCTGCAATTTGACTATTTGGACAATCTTCTTTTACGCCACTCGCACACCAGCGGCATAAAATAATGTCCTGAATAAATCTGACCCATAGGATCCATTTTAAATAACCATTTTTCTATATGTTTTGGATGAGCTTCAGGATACAATATGCCGACTTGAAAGGTTCCAAGAACAGAAATAATTTTTCAACACAGTCCAGTTTGAATTTGCCATACCACAATAGGCGAGGCACTTCCAAAAATTTCCTTGCTAAATTTAACATATTGTATTATCCTGCCAACTATCGATCAATGTTTACATTTTAAAAGACTAATTTTAGCAGTCTCATTAACATTGCTATCTTAAAATGCTGCACTAAAACATTAAATTATTTTAACAATTCTGAAAATATTTATGTTTGAGGTAAAAAATTAAACCAATGATTTAAGCAATAAAATAAACAAATATTTCAAGACATTACAAACACATAGAGTAGCTAAGAAACAAAGGATTCTGCCAATAGAACTGACATGCAAATAGTAAATAGAAACAATGTATTTTTACTGGAAATAAAATGAAGATTAATAAGTTGGCAGAAATATCCGATTATCTAACGTTACAATGAGGATGTAAAACTGACACATCATCACATTTATAAGTTTGTTTACTAAAACTATTAGCTTCAATATACGTTTGTTTTGTAAACGAAAATTGCAAAGCAACAAAATTTATCCTGTTCTTCTAACAAAATGCCAGTTTGAATAAACAAAAACCTCTGTGTTGGGCCAAAAAAAAAAACACTGTGAACAAAATATTTAGTTCAATAAGCTGTATATAATTGTTCCGCCAGTCATTTTATTGCCTTCGTTCGAAAATACAGCTCGAGAGATTGCAATTTTTGTTACACTATTAATAGTAACAGTCCTTTTAAGTACATTTATATGGTTAGTAATGGTATAGAAATATTTATAAAACATGTTGAACTATTAATAGTAACAGTCCTTTTAAGTACATTTATATGGTTAGTAATGGTATAGAAATATTTATAAAACATGTTGAATAGGAAATTGAAAAGTAAAGCTATAAAACATAAAACTTGTAATACTTATTTATATACGTTGTCCAGTATTTGCTGTGGATTTATTTAATAACATTCACATTTCAACTGTGATCGGTTTAGTTGAAATTGCACGTGCGTATTTCTCGGGTGCAAACTATTTGGGTTATAATCTCGGTTCGTCTTTCGCTTACTTTTTGTAGTAACCTAAAATTTTTAATGTACGTAGAGCCGAACAAATCTTTAGTTGCACCAACAGAATGTTAAAGATTGGGGCAACCAAATAATAACAACAAAATAATTCGGTTTCAACAACAAGATGTTAAACTGACCCTATACAAACAATTATTTCGTGGCGCCAAACCAACTTTTTTTTATAAAACTAAACCTTTTCTCAGTGTATTAGAACAGAGAGGCTCCAGTAGAGCACTCATCCTGACTGTGCATCATACAGAACTCATTATATATCAGCACATACACTGAAAGGATCGTCATAAATGTTTCATTATATGATGTTGCATGAAATAAGAATGCGTACATTTTGTAATATTATATAACATATTGCTTATCTTAATTAATTTAAATGTTTAACAATATATTAAAAGATCATATTTTTAATTTAAAAAACGTAAGTTTATTTCCATTTTTTACGCTTCAGAAAGCACATGTTGCAAACAAAAAACTTTATGAAGCAAAAGTATCATAATAATTTTCCTGTTTGTATGTAATAAACAATGAGTGAAAAGGTTTAAATGTTTTAATAGTCGATTTTAAGAAAAACCATTTCAGATATAAAGATGAAAACTTTCATAGTTGAAAAGGATGTGCATTAAATGAGTTATTAAAAATATTCGTAACTTTATAATTAATTTTCATTAAATAGAATTTACTCTTTTTTTTCAGAAACCCCATATATTACGTGTTTTCGAAATATGGGTTTGATATTGATATTGTACAATATTCATCTTGGGCTCGTCTATCTTGTGTATAAAGAATGCCCAAGTCAGAATAAGAATACTGGTAGAAAATGTAGGGTCATGAAATATATTTCGTGCAGAAAGCTCACAAGTCAGTGATCCGTAGGGTTTATAAGAATAACGAGAGTTGCCCGTACAAGCCCCCAGGGAGCATCACGGTCACAAAACAAATGGCATGTTGTGCTGTGACCGTGCTGCTCGTAGGTTATTGTAGATATTAAATATGTAAGAGAATTCAGAGTATTCTGTTACTACACCAAAATATGCGAAAGGTCAAATGAAAAATACGCGTCATATAGTAAAGGAGGCAAGAGTAAAAGGTTTGCCGTATGTGAACTATAAAAAAACTCACATTCCAAAAAAAAATACCTAGAGAAGACTGCAGGTAACTCTTGCGCCTACTACTATATTCTGTGTTTTTCTGAAGTGTTATGTTAAAACAAAATAAAGATTGTTGGTAATAACATAGATATTATGTTAAATGGTAACAAAATCGTTGTTTTACGTTTTGATGTAGAATTTGTTTGTTAACAACAAACAACGATGTATTTTATTTAATTTCATATGTAGAAAACAGTGTAACAAAAATGTATCTGAGGTACAGCAAATTGAGATTTTCCCTAAAAAAACATTCTGGTGGTGCATCATTCAGTCATCATTAATTCCACATCTCCCACATTCACTCAAATTTGACGGAAAAGTTTCATGAAAATGCATGCAGTCACAAGTGGCCGGGCACGTAGATTGTGTTCCTTACTTGTGAAAGGTGAATCGCCAAAGGTCATGAGGAGAAAGGGTACCTCAGCAAATGCATACAGCGACCGTGAAGTTAAATGTATGATGGAACACATTTCCTCATTTCCTACAAACAAAATTCACATTACTCCCATAGTGAATACACCTGCTTGAGCGAAAGGCTTAACCTCAAAATAATGCATGTCCTTTTCATACAAAAATATCGAGACCTTAATGTTAAGTATAGTTTCTATAGAAATACGTTTCAGGAACGTTTCAACCAAAAAATTTGGTCGTCCTCAGGTGGGTACGTGTAGCACCTGCGAGGAACTATCCATTAAAGTAAAGAATAAATTAATGAATTTGAAAGTACGCCAAGTTTTACCTAGCAGAAAAGGTAATTTACTTGAGGTGAACTAACAAATTGTATAATAAGATTAAATAAATAGATAAAAAGACACAAGAGGATGGGGGAGTGTGTGGCAATGTAACATATTTTATGCAGAACTAGCTTACCCGGCCACGCGTTGCTGTGGCATAAAATATACTGGTTCTATTCATTTCTGTGAAATTAATTGAAAGAAGTATATGCATTTTCAATATCTTTGTTATAGAAGTACTTGTTTGTATACAATGTNTTCTGTGAAATTAATTGAAAGAAGTATATGCATTTTCAATATCTTTGTTATAGAAGTACTTGTTTGTATACAATGTATTTAGTTTTACCATCTTCCGCGCGTACGAATAAGTTGGATGGTTTTCCTACTCTAGAACACGACACATACAATTGGCCGTGCGAAAAACATTCTATTTCTTAATCTAAATGTTCAAACCGACAGCTGTCAACAAATGCGCTTCCTGGCGCGAAAGCATAGTCAAAATTAGCATTTTGCAGATTTTAGTAACTTTGCAGGTAATACAGATAAAAAAGAAAGGTGAACAAACACTCGTGGGAACGAACGGAAGGTTTATAAAAAGAACAGAATAAAACTTGGTGGATTTTTTCGGGAGTTATACGCGTCCGAACAAACCGACACAACATTTATATATATACACACATGTGCCTCTAATACCAGCAAAGAAAACCTTTTACTTACGGCAGCTTAATTGTAGTGTTTTCTGCATTCATAATCTGTAGAAAGAATCAAATGTTACATATTACGTGAATCATTAAGGTATAGTTGTAAAAAGCCCTAATGATGTGTGTAGCAAATTAAAAGATAATATTGACGGCTATATTCCAAGTAATGTAAAACACCTCCATGTATTTTTGGATGGTTGCTCAGCACGGAATAGAAATAACAGTATTTTAAGAATGTTTCTAGCACAAGTATACTTAAAAAGGTATGCTACAGTAAATCAGTACTTCCCTAAGCGTGGATACTCCTGTTTCCCATACGATAGGTATTTCAGTGTTGTTAAAAGAAAACTTAAATATATTGACATAATTTATCCTTTTAAAGAGTACGTTGAGCTGATTTGCTCCTCAAGTGCATAGAAAAAATCCGTTGTTGTTGATCCTGATTCTTCTCTGATATTGGATTTTAAACAATGGTGGCCTCATTTCGACAAAGTTACCTGTTAGTCCAAAAATATTCTAAAAAAAGATGTTCCAAGAGGTAACAAAGTAGCTTTGAAAGTCACAACTTTCCGTCATTTCTCATGTACATTTCAAAACCCTGGGATGCTTGTTGCTAGATAAATGAAGAAACTGTACAGGAGTTTAACTCAGGAGTTTTACACACCAATATTTGCATGGCCAACTACAGAAACATATGATGTGGAAGCAGGTACATGAAATACCACAGATGTTGCACTAAGAACATTGGAAAAGGGGCAATAATAACTGTAGTAGCCATGTTTGAATGTAAGAAAAGGTTATTGTTTATTTAAAACTGTAGGAGTTGTGTTCGTTTCCAATACTGTCAATATATAGTGTTGTTATCAATATTGTTTAAATGTATATTTCTTTTGTTGAAACATATACAATACTTTAAAAAGCTAGTCATGTGGTTTCTATTTTATTAAAAAACATCGTAAGTCATTCTCATATCGTAAAAAATCCCATAATCTTTTTTTAAATAAAATATTGAAGAGAATAGTTTCCATAAAGCATAACTCACTCCAATGCGATAATAAGAGATAATTATAATACGCTAAGTATTCAATTGCTTTCATTACACGTAAATGCAGCATATTCATTTTTTTTAGCTCTCCTGGAAAATTTACTTTTTATGACTTAGGGAGTGTCTGAAAAAACAGATTCAATTAGATTCATTATTATGATGGTCTTGCAAGTATAACCGCGGGTGGCTTACACACGTAACTAAAATTTCACCTGGAAAGCACATACAAATCTCTGCCTTACCCGGAATCAGAACCGAAGCACAACCTCTTCTCCTCAGCTCTCNTCACCTGGAAAGCACATACAAATCTCTGCCTTACCCGGAATCAGAACCGAAGCACAACCTCTTCTCCTCAGCTCTCAAACCAACCACGCCATGGAGATCGACGGGCCCTCACAAGGCTTGAACTCGTGACACCTTGGTTAGAATACAGCACTCTTGAGACGCTCCGTTAAGTGAGCCAGTTATTTAATTTGTGTATGTAGTCACAAGTGCGTGTGTATCTGATGTGCTCAGTTTCTATCTTCACACTCCTTTGACTTTCAGAACTCAAATTTTATTGCAATTCATAAAAGCCATTCACGATAGCTACAACATTTACAGCTGCACATTTATTTATACTTTGGGCTGATATGGCACAATAAAATTAATTTCTCCTCGCAAAAATGTCTTATCTAAAATCATTGCGGTTCTCAAATCGTTATAAATCATAATTATACGTTACCCTTCTGGTTAAGGGTACCTTTAAATATTTAAAATATTGTAGTTAAAATTGGTGTCCGTTAATATGACAGTGAAGAAACAATGTTATGTTGCCGTTTTTTTGCGATATTAACGGATCGATTCTCAAAAACACGACTGCCGTTACACACGTGCCAAATTCTTTAAACTCATTTACAGTCTTTACTGTCCGCTATGTTTTGAGCCATAATTTATAACATCCGTGTTTTATTCTACATCTCTTTCGCGCAGAAAATCACACCTCAAGTGGCGTGACAGTATTTGAATGTTACAGACATGGCTCAATACCAAACATTTATTATTCACCGTTCTTTCCGCCACCACACTGAGAGAAAGATTTAGTTTCAGATACCACATAAATTTTCTCGAGCTACATTTGTTTACAATAAACAACAGTGTGTACACTCAGCTCAGATTATCTTGCTCCAAACGTCTGCATTCGTTCCCTTGAACCAGTACAAAGCATTTAAGAATTATTTATAATGCCGTACACTCTCTNGCTCCAAACGTCTGCATTCGTTCCCTTGAACCAGTACAAAGCATTTAAGAATTATTTATAATGCCGTACACTCTCTCGGTTGTTCCAGCATCAGCTACATGTTTACTTCAAACACATATTTTGCAAGCATGTTTCAATATTCGGTTTCGGTATCATACAAATTATAAATATCAAATACGAATTAATGAGTGAAGATATTTGGGCTGCTCTTATGGCTCCCGCCTACCTAGGGANGCTCCAAACGTCTGCATTCGTTCCCTTGAACCAGTACAAAGCATTTAAGAATTATTTATAATGCCGTACACTCTCTTGGTTGTTCCAGCATCAGCTACATGTTTACTACAAACACATATTTTGCAAGCATGTTTCAATATTCGGTTTCGGTATCATAANCAAGCATGTTTCAATATTCGGTTTCGGTATCATAAAAATTATAAATATCAAATACGAATTAATGAGTGAAGATATTTGGGCTGCTCTTATGGCTCCCGCCTACCTAGGGATATTTCCTGCGTTTGAGGCTAAGAAGCGTGGGAGCAATAAGGGCGACACTGCCATGTGCATAAAGTTCCCCACCTCCACTAAGTGCAAGGCTCTGAACTGGTGTGCAGGGTTCTCGTCACACTGCGTGAACCTATCAGACATGCAGCTGTGATTTTATTGGAGGTTAGTCTGCAGGAATGTTCAGTGCAGGGCCTTGAGTAATGTTGTATGAATGTAACGCGTATATTCTGAGATACAGCACTTTGAAAACCCCGTTTTTAGCCTTCGTGGAGTGCTATGAGATGGTGTTTCTAATGTGCGTGACGTCTTGAAAGCTCCAAACAGACCTCGTCCAAAGTGTGTGTTCTAGTCGCAGNAGATACAGCACTTTGAAAACCCCGTTTTTAGCCTTCGTGGAGTGCTATGAGATGGTGTTTCTAATGTGCGTGACGTCATGAAAGCTCTAAACAGCCCTCGTCAAGTGTGTGTTCTAGTCGCATNCGGTGATTTTATTGGAGGTTAGTCTGCAGGAATGTTCAGTGCAGGGCCTTGAGTAATGTTGTATGAATGTAACGCGTATATTCTGAGATACAGCACTTTGAAAACCCCGTTTTTAGCCTTCGTGGAGTGCTATGAGATGGTGTTTCTAATGTGCGTGACGTCTTGAAAGCTCCAAACAGACCTCGTCCAAAGTGTGTGTTCTAGTCGCAGATCAGCAAATTGGACGCACGTTTAATAGTTTCGTTGAAAAACTTGCATTTCAAACACTGCAGCGCAGCTCAAGTGCTAGGTAGGTGGGAGCCAAACATTGAGACCTTGAGAGCTGATGAGGATGAAGGGAGTTCAGTATAGAGCAGCGCCGGAATGAGCCGCGAGGGGAAACGGGATATCCCCGAAAGAAAACCCGCTGACCAGCGGCACGTCCGGCACGATTCCCACATGCGAAAAATCCGGGAGCGACTCCGCCAGGAATCGAAATCTAAGTGGGAGGCGACACAGTGGCCCTATCAAGATAAAGTGATATTAATACTTTGTTTGGAAAGAATTGGTATTTGGGTAGTTGGAACAATCTGAGGTTTATGTTATTGCAGAATTTGTTGCGCCAGCAAAATAAGCTTGGTTCAGTATTGGCGTCTTTTGGTTGGCTGTAGGGAAATCGGGTTAATTTGATTGCCTCCGTCCGATTTAACTCCTCGATAATTTTATAACTTTGTGGCTATGTACTACGATAATAACTGAGTTTGTTGGCATGTTTATTGATGCCTAATATTGGTACCAACGACCCCCATTAAACAAATAAATAAAGCTGTAATATATAAAAAATTATATCTTTGTACCTACCTAACATGTGTTATGTACTTATGTACATGATAATGTTTATATTTTGCTAGCTTTTAGTTCAGTCGACATTTCTAAGGCATAAAATTTGGACGTTAACGTCGTAGGTTCAAATGTTGTTGTTGCTTTGGAATTTTTTTACAATGACTGAAACTCTGAATAAACGTATACACACGTTAAGCAGTACCAACCACGTCTTATGCGTTGGGGAAGCCAAGTAAATTTAAAAAAATTAATTTCGTTTCAGTTACACAGTATTTAACTGTCCCTGTGGACACGATTACTTTGTTACATTTAGCAAAACCTTTTCCTCGGTACGCTTTCCAGGGCAAACCTGTCGTGTTACAGGACTTACGTTTCTGTCTGTTAGGTCTTAAGATGGATTTACTCCAAGTAGCGTTTGTATGTA
This sequence comes from Clitarchus hookeri, assembly GCA_002778355.1. Lineage (NCBI taxonomy): Eukaryota > Metazoa > Arthropoda > Insecta > Phasmatodea > Phasmatidae > Clitarchus > Clitarchus hookeri. Next base: position 998,040 of record NQII01000283.1, on the reverse strand, counting down.
CGTTCGTATGAATAAAAGTTGAACACTGCATATACACATGCATCCATTCACATTCACACTTAGAGTCCGTGCGTATAAAAGAGAGAAGAGTAACTCAACTTTCAACCTCTGCGTAGGCCTACGTACGTTACTTCGGCTGAACTCTCAACCAATAAAAAATGTCAGGTTTAGGGACAAATTTATTCTTTTAACTAAAACTATTAAGGATTAAATTGTTAATACACGAAGTTCTGTTTTCTTTGGCCAATGTTTCATAATTATTACATGTTATGCTCAAAGCCTACAAAAATATTGCCTGCGAACAGGAAATGTACTTTAGGAAGATTGTGAATCCACCTTTAGACGTGACAACAGCTCACGCCCACGTTATCGTGCTGGGCGGCAAGCTAGTTTAACAACTACTCTGGCAAGTTTGGTCGCGTCAGCTCGCGGAGGTAAACTGGAAGCTGCTGTCTGCGCAGAACTTCGCCCGGAAGAAGCGCGGATCAACTCGGGCGGCCCTCAGCTTGCTCGACGACAGGCAACAAGGAAGGGCGCACTGCCTACACTTACCCGATCAGGAAGGAAGAACTTTGCCCAAGACCCTGATCACCAGTTCCTTGCTCAAACACGACCCAAGAAAGCGTCTAACAACAGTTCTGCAAGGCCCGGATCGGAAATCCCGTACCCTCACAGGCGAAGAAACACTTCAGAGGTTCCGGAGACCCCATGGTTCGTTAATATTTCCGACGAAGTTAGACCCGAAAATTTGCGAATGCACAACTTAGAATGCGAAAATGTAATTTTATTCTGTCGAAATATTTTTAATCATTATACTTACAACTCGGCCAATAATTTTTTTTTAACTTTAATTTCCTTATCTAATTAACTATAGGATATTCACGGTAAAGTGCGCACGTTTTGAAGTTCACTCGTTTGGAATAACAGTTAATAAATATATTTTATTTCAGCCCTAGACATTATCTTTCAATTCCGGTGAAATATTTATGCTGGATGTATTACTTACTTGGCAATATTTATTTTTAATAGTGGTGGAAATATAAAGAATGACTGATAGAAAAAAAGTGACTACGGCCTCAAAAGTGCTCACTTTACCGTGAACAGCCTATAGTTACGAATAAAAATATATGAAAGTGTTAAATAGATAGTTGGAGTTATAAAGCAGTGAAATCAGGTACCGGTGTGGAAAGAAAGGTTTCGTTCCAAATTCGGAATTGATGGTCCTAGGTTAGGAGATATTTAGATGCACGTGATTTTCGCAAAATTCTTTTGGTGGCAGGATAAACTTCAAGCAGGTGTATACTATAGTTAAGTATATGAATTCTGACTTAACTTGACTCTACTAAGTGCAGCTATCCAGATTCTCGGGAATAATACGAGACTCTTCTCTTGGTCTAAGGACGTTGCCTACCGCCTATGGGTGAAGCATTCCCATATTGAATACGTTTTTAAGAGTAAACAATGTTCATGCTTGTTATAAATTGCCCTATTTTATTGTTTTATACATAATAATTACAGTTAATACTTAGGTTTAGAGGCGAGTTGATGTTAGTTGAGTGATTTATTCTAGTTCCGGCCAAGGGTGCGGGGCGCCGGAGCTCGAAGCTGTGCATGCTGTCATTCCGGTCGGCGGCGGCCATCTTATTCGCCATGTTGGATGTAAGTGACCTTGACCTTGACACCGGTTACTTTAAGCTTAAAAATGTTCTATATAAAAATTTATTGCACTGCAATAAAAAAATTATTTCAATTGTGAATGTTTGGTCATAAAGGTATGGGACAGAGCAGCGAGCCGGCCGACCGCCATGTCATGACCCGACTACTATTTTGGATCTAGATGACCTTGTCCTCACACCCGTGTCGTTCACCCTGTGACCGTAACCTTGAATGACCTTAAAACCAAAAGGTCCCAAAAATTGTTTACAAAAATTGCATAGGTTTTCTAAAATTCTAAAATATTTAAAAAAAAATTTTAATTGAAAAATCTTGGGTAACAACATTAAAAAAATTACACGCGGGATATCCAGGGTTCGATAGCGAGTGGAGCGACTAAGCTCCCGACACGAAGGCCGGCAGATGACATCCACACCACCAACCCTGCCAATTTTTATGTGTTATTTAATCAACCCCCTCCACCACACCACTATATTCAATTGACTATCTAGTCAACCGCCCACCCTCCCCAACTATCCCGTCCAACAAATCATGGTATTACGGCACACCTCCTTATTGCTCACATTCGCTCGACTCCCCACTCCATTAGTGACCCAACGTTACGACACTACAGCTCAACCACCACCACTACTACCATCATACTGTGCTGATCATTTCACGATATCACATTACTCGTTCGTGATTGGTTGTTGGTCAGATTGTATCTTGTCTTCTGCAGATAATTAAAATGGCCAAACGCATGTCACGTCGCAGTTCTTCGTCTGATGCGAGAGGTGACAGATCGCACTCTCTTCCCCGATGTTTCCAGCATTCAGTCTGGTAAGTTATTTTTTATGTTCATCTCTTCCATGATATTCTGTAGGGTATTTTTGAACGTGCTCGCGATTTCATATACATCTCCCAACAAAAGTAAGATCTCTACCTAAAATTTCGAATACCGGTTCGGACCAGCGAGCTTTGGAGTGTAGATATAAAGATGAAGTGTTCATTTAATGACATGCATGTGACCAAAATCCTAAATTCGTATTTGGTGGTAACATCGTTGACTACGGTATATCACATTTATAAGCCTATTTGAACAATATTTTCCAATAATTGTTGATTTAGTAACATCCAAAGAGACCAACCGTCCACATGAAACACCCACACCAAACAAACATATGAACCAGCCATACGAACTTGTCATGCCGGGCAAAATAGGCAAAGCACCCATACTAACCAACCATATATGCCGTCAATACCAGCTAAAAATATGTACAATGCATGCCAGATAACCACACTAGCAAACCAGAAGAATTGGCCATACCAAACGACCAATCCAGCTGACCAGTCTGACAACCATCAAGATCAGGAAACCATAATCACCGAGCATGCCGACCAGCTGACCAGTCTTACAGACTCGCCATTTCTAGCCGACCATACCAAAGGACGACACAAAACACAAAAGGACCTTAAAAGCCCGCCAGGCTAACCAACAACTCTCAAGGCCTTGCTGTTAAGAGCCGCCCAAATCTCTTCTTCACCAACCAACCAGAGCAGCCAACGACTGCTACTGCACCCAAGACTAATCCACCCGAGACTGACTGCGCCCAAGACTGACTCCACCCAAGACTGCCTTCTGCAGAGACCAACTCCTGCCAAATTTATGAGAACAATTGCCAAGACTATCCATCTGTACCAGAAGGCGATGATGGCCAATCTCAAAAAAGTCACCTGATACGTATCTCGTTGCTAAACTCATCGCAAAACTTCGCAAAAATTTCAACCAGGGGTCACCATACAAAAGGGCCATGTCAACCGACCTGTTGTCAAACATACTTAAAAAACATTCCACAAAAATATTCCTCATTCCTCAAAACCATCTCTCATGAATATTCGTAACACCTCAAAAACATTCCTCAAAAATATTCCTAATTCTTCAAAAATATCCATCATTCTTAAAAAATATCGCTCATTCCTCAAAAATATTCCTCATTCTTCAAAAAAAATTCCTCAAAAATATTTTTGATCCTCACAAATATTCCTCATTCCTCAAAAATATTCCTAATTCCCCAAAAATATCCCTCAAAAACATTCCTTTCTTGGTTAGTTTGTTTGTCAAACAAAACTCAGCAGGGAATTGATCTCGGGCGTCTCGGTGGGGGGCTACTACAGAACTACGCATGGAAAAAAGTAGGATAATAAATTTATGTAGGCATAGTTGGTGCGAACAGTGTGTGGGGGTTATCTCGGTATATAGGACATAATATTACCAAGAACTGGATATTTTAGGTCGTATCTGGCGCAGCCAAACAGAGAATAGATACACTAACATAAGAGGAACTGCCACGCCATTTTGTCTCGGTGTACTTTGCACACTGATAAAAGTATTTTGTAGAAAGTTCGTCAAGCCAGATTATTTTGTACGTACTACAATATTATTTTGAACTTGTAACAAAAGGTTAGTGGTGGTAAGTAAATAATTTAGTGGTCACCGCAAAATTTATTTGGCAATGTGAATGCTAACAAAACATTTTGTAATTGCCACAAAGTAGTTAGCAACAGTCTTTAAGCAACAAGAAGATTATATAAAATGAAAAGAATATTCAGCAATGTCGTGATGGACTAACAGAATATGACAGCCGTGCGAAGGGAAGGGGGCCTTAATGTGTCCCCCGTCAAACAACACTGGAGTCAGCAGGAAGAGGCTCGGGGACTCTCAAGCAGACAGGAGTGTATGACGTGCCGTTAATCACTCTACTCACTAACAGGAAAGATGAACCGCTACACGTTGACTACTTCCTACACAACGCCATGGCATCATCATATGTAGGCTTGTTGCTCATCAGCGGCGTATGGCAGATATGGCTTCATTGTCTGCTTCCATGTGCGAATAAAGCGATCGTCAATGCTTGGCGCACGTGCAAATCGTTAAGGTATGGGCTGTTCAAGATAAACTTATCATTTTTTGAGAACACTGCTTCAGATCTACTTTCAGGCACGTTATGTATTCTTCCACATTATGTAAAATTAACATTGCTATAGGACTCATCACTTTGTTCATGCGTCGGTTAAGTGAAACTATGGAATAATTAGAAAAGCAAATTTTTTACCAATTTTCTTATAATTACATTTTAATGCATTAAGAAAACAGGTAACTAAAAAAATAATTATTGATATTTATCAATTTTTTCCCTGACACTTTCAATTCAACGTTAAGTCACGGAACTACTTTCGCTCCACCGTCACCAACCATACTGATCGCGTACTATTCAGTGTGTCCGTTAAAATATGGGCATGTAGGGCCAGTGACATTTTTCAGAGACTGATTTTAAAAGTGCTCACTTTATCGTGAAAAACCTTTAGAAGTAAAGCGGCTTCCAAAGATTTACTGCACCCGAACGTAAAACAAGCCAAACTCAAGTACACACTCTATCAGTCAAATAAGTAAGATTTATATTTTAACATGAAAGAATAATGTATATATTTCTTAACACTGTGAAATAATTTGCTAAAATTCACTTATTCACATAATTTAAAAATTATTTTATGACTTATTTTATATCAAAATTTAAGCGAATTTCCAATTTGGACGTTGCAGAAAGCACATTTTGCCAGAAAACCTTCGTAAGCTAGCGCAGTCACAATAATTACTATGTGTGTATGGCTGTAGGCAAGAGAATATATGTAATATTAATTTTAATTATTATTTTTTTGTATATTAATTTCAGTTATAACTTTATAATATGAAATTAATGTCTATAAAATCATTTATTTAAAAAAATTGACATTATCACATACAACCATAGTAATTATTATACTGTACTTGCTTGAGGAAGGAGGGCTTTTTATTTTACAAAATGTGCTATCTGAAGATTTCAAAAGGAAAATAACCATACTCGTTTTAATAACATTTTACGTAAGAACTAGTTCTTACTTGCCACTGTCGCATAGCTTCTTAAAGTTTTATTAAAAGTATTGTGTAAATTCTATCATAAGATTTGACAGTACTCAAAATTTGTGAGTTCTTCTTCTTTCATATGCAAAAGAAAAATTGTACTTTTTGACAATTTCGATAGCGTGTGTACTACTTTTTATAAGATCCATGTTGTGCAGTCGGGTGCAGAGCTCAATTTGAAGTCAACCACAGTTCGGATCCAATGGGAGGCCGGCCATGATGCTGGGTCGCGACTCCACTCCAGACGCAAGTGATTGCCGTCTCAAGGACAGGTATCCCAAGGCAAACGAGCGTGGAATACTACTCTTCAAAGAGATCTACCACTGGTGAGCGACGACACAGATTGATGCGCGCACGATGTCTTATCTCCCGCGGAGATGAAGGTTCGACTCGTTCGAGGGTTGTCGAACAGAAATCCTCGGCTTCATTTGTGTGGCTTGACCACCCGCGGAGAGTTTTTCGTGCTCTTGAGCGTAGAGGGAGCCTGGGTAGAGTACTCATGCGAGCAGCGCACAGCTACTTTTAGTGTTCCGACATTGGACTGCTTTTCACCCAATAGCGCTATCAGAACCAAAGAAAATAAAGTTTGAGGTTATAACACTGCTTATATGAAAACCAAGTGCTTTGAAATGCTTTTACCCTTTCTCTTACCTAATTTTAATGCAAATAGATTTTATTTAACATGGTCATAGTATTTATTCGTAGAAAACGGTCAATCTGTTGAAAATTCAAGTTTTAACAAAAACGTTTATCACTGTTGACCATTTGACTTAGACTTTTGTATTGGCCATTGTCGAACCAATTTTTCGGGCATGCGTAGAACACGAAAATCGGTACCTTGCCTTTAGTCTATGCTCTTTGAATACCTTACATACCCAGCGCTTCCACCTCCTCCTCACTAAACCTTTAGGACGTTATTTCTGATTATTACACAACCAGTCTCCTTCGTGCATTAAAACGACGCGACTCCCGTCAAATTTTCATTCTTCTTTTATTAGTCCTGGGAATTTTTATAGGCATTATGAGCGTATGTATGCTAGGGTCAGCGTAATTGTTAATAGCAATCAGAATAAAAAAAATTAACCTCTCGCATCACTTAAGCAGGGCACAACAACAACCGATTATATTCCTTAATAGCGGAGCTTTTACTAGCATTACTCTATTAATGGGCTTATTTGACAGACTTTGGTTTCACGAATTTCTCGTATATATTAAATACGTATGCATAAACTATTTTTAAAAAATATAGCTAACTCTACAGTTTACATTCATTATTTATATATCACCACCTACATAGCTCAGTATATTTATGGCAATTGAAAATCTTGTGTCTCTACATGCTCAACATTAAACTTTTATGTGACCATCAGCCATCCTCCATGAAACCGAAATATTTATTTTGAGATATGTGTAAACGCTATCTACAAAATCTTTCTAGGTATGAAGCAGTTTACAGAGTTTTTCTAACAAATTTTCACGTTTTGTCCTACGGGTTTGTCAAACACTCTATAAGTGATGAAGGCATTCAAATAGTAACATTTATATATTTCCTTTGAAATGAAAGTGTTCACTCTTTGATAAAGAACGTAGTAGTGCTTGAAGAAAAATTAAAGAGCATGCAAAAACACACCCTAATCAAAACGCAATTTTGTATCTAAAATGTTATATCGAAAACGTATATCATAATCTGCTTACGCGTTGCAATTTTCCACGACGTGTAAAAAAGGGATGACCTCCTAACATAAATATATTTCATGAATATTCTTTTTAACATGACGTCAGTAGATCTGGTGGTGCGTCGTTCAACAGTGAATTCCTAATTCTTGCGTTGTGCAGTTCCCCGCCATACTGAAGTACGTTACTAAAGACGATGTGGTATCATTCACCAGCCATCCGTGCCATCAGATTAAGTCGAAACTGTGAAAGACGGCGTATTGGACATCTGAAATGCAAGCCTTCTTCTAAAAGTTGCCTCGCAATAGTGCTGATGTAAACAGGGCTCACAAGAGAAGTCGCTTCATGTATCTGGATGCTGGAAAAATATGTGTTCTGTGAAATCATACTTTCAGTGGGGGCAGTGATTAAATGAAAAATTACTTCGGACATACGCCATTGCAGGGCTATGCTATCAAGGAAAACACAGAAGAGAGCATTACAAGTTCTTCTGAAGACGGGAAAAGAAGCCAGTTCCCGAAACGTCCCTACTGGATCCGCAAAGTAAACAGCGCATGTTCTGTGCTTTCTTCGTTGTTTCGTTAGGTTTTGTTGTCTTTGCCTCATTGTTCGTCGACTTTGTCTTCGTTGGGTCGTCTTATTGTTGTTTTGCATGTATTTGTACATATTTNTCTTTGCCTCATTGTTCGTCGACTTTGTCTTCGTTGGGTCGTCTTATTGTTGTTTTGCATGTATTTGTACATATTTTTTTTGTCTTTATTGCTCGCTTGTTTGTTTCGCATCTTATTTTACTTCTTTTACTTTGTTAGAACTCTTGACTGACTACCTCATAATGTTATCTATATTTTTCGGGTATCTGTTGACCACAGCTAGTTTCGGCTTGCTTTTGTGTATGCTTTTAATTTCATANTCTTTGCCTCATTGTTCGTCGACTTTGTCTTCGTTGGGTCGTCTTATTGTTGTTTTGCATGTATTTGTACATATTTCTTTGTCTTTATTGCTCGCTTGTTTGCTTCGCATCTTATTATACTTCGTTTACTTTGTTAGAGCTCTTGACTGACTACCTTATAAGGTTATCTATATTTTTCGGGTATCTGTTGACCACAGCTAGTTTCGGCTTGCTTTTGTGTATGCTTTTAATTTCATACTCTGCAGTTTTCATTGGCGACATATCCCTGCCATGACGTGTTACCAGAATAATTTTTCATTGAAAAATATACCGGTGTTTGAGCTGTGGTAGTCATTCCAAGTCGCCCAGAGTCACCCAGGCGTGTATATATTCCTTCAATGACATACTGTCCCAACGTCTTCCCACAGTTATGTAGCAATGGCCCAGGCGGTGTATAATTTGATGGAACGACCACCCTTTCTCCCGAAGTACGATCCGCTCTCTCAAACTCGGTTAAGTTTTTCGTACCTGCACCGAATGCGTCACCCTCGCACGGAGTATTTAAGAATGCAGAGGCAAAACGGTATTTAACACTGCAAACTCCAACCGCACACGCCAGCAAAATGGCGTCGCCGGGTGGTAAAGTGTTGTATCGCTGTTTGCCAAACAGCGCCTGTTAATGTACTCCCCCAGGCGACAGCTCAATCAGTAAGAAACATTTGACAACATGAAGTAGTATACCTGACACAAGACCAATTCCTCAGAGCCTCGCGAAGTCAATCACGCCCGCATGAAAGGGAACCACCGTGTTGTTTCGTCTCTGTGCACGTATCTGCTCCGTGACCGAGGATTGTTTCCTACTTACTGAACTTTACACGCAAAACAATCATACTGCATACAACTTCGTAACACATTCGTTCACATTACGAGGATTGTGGTGGTGTTTGCGCCTGATGGTGGCGGAAAACGCCACCAGTTTTAAATCACTTTTAATATTACCCTTAATGGTGCTGCATACTAACTTCCGTCTCCTGCACATAATTAGTTTTGAGAGCGACTATTCTTAATAGCAATCAGTGTATTCAAGCCCGAGGACTACTAACATAAAAACAGTCTCTCCTACTTCAGATTCTGATCAATCAAAAGTATTTCTTTTGATACGTAAAACGTTTACATAAAATTATATATTCTAGGAATAATTTTAATAATGACTCTATTCCTTCCACTCTCCCTTTCCCCTCCAGTTTACTATTATGACCAGTTCCTAGCATATCCATCAAAAACATGTGCACGGGGGGAATTATGACGAGAAAATAACTCTGAGATTAAAATGAAACACTTATGACACGCCTTCTAAGACTATACTGAGCAAAGGTCAAATTAGGTGCACTGATTTGTAAAAGTTCTATTCGAGAAATTCAAAAGGGAGTTAATGAAGATTATTCGCCATTTGCTTTTAAGCAAAAGATATCTCGTAATATGGTAGTTAAAAATGTTGCCGCTGTAAGCATTACTGTTTCAACCTTGATATTACGGCTACTTGGCGTTCGTTTCCAAAGGTTTTGGCCAATTCAGAGACAAATAAATGAACATAAACTTAAGTAGTATATGATTTTGCTGTAAATCAGGCGCAGAAATCACCAATTTTTGCTGGTAAACTTTAAGATTGCATAATGATATTTATAACTGGAGTGTATTATATTACTGGTTATTCAGTGGTGCAAATGTTTAAGCTGACGTGAATTTGTAGCGTGAATGGTAAACGATTGATGGTTCAATTAAAGTCCACAAAATTACTTCAGAATATGGGTTCCGTGTCAGTTGACAATTGGTTCGTATTTCACTTTATATACTGTTATCTTGAACATTTGTTGCCATAGCTGTGTTATACATAAAACCGAACTTATTATTGCTGATTGAGGGAAATTATATGTAACTTGCTAATTACAGATATTATACCCATTACAGTTTGTTTCGCGATTAATTAAATACTTTGAAAATTAATTGGAAAGTTTACCAAATGCGTTTCCACCCGCATACGAGTATGTATACATTTTAATGTAAACACGTTTTAGAATATGAACATTTATGTTAGAACCACCATTCACGAACAGTATTAGTAGAAAGAAATAGAGAAGTTTGGAACTTCGGCGTCTGGCATGCTGTTATTCCGGTCGGCCGGCGGCTATCTTGTCCGCCATGCTGGATGTCGGTGACCATGAACTGGAATTTTGACCTTGAACCAGTGACCTTAAACCTTAAAACCCCAAAAAATCTCAAAAAATTATAAAAATCTATATAAACAATTTATTAAAAAATTATAAATGTTCTAAAAATACGCAATTAAAATTTAGAACGTTTATGCTCAGAGAGGTCGGAAAGACGGCGCCAACAGGCTGTCATGTACAGGCGTCACCTTACCGCCATGTTGGATGTCGGTGACCTTGACCTTTAACCTTGACCCCATGACCATAACCTGGGGTAACCTTGAAAACAAAAATTCGCACTATTGATTTAAAAATTCTCAAATAATTACAAAAACCACTAAAAATTATTTTTCAAACTTAAAATTTCTTTTTAAAAATGTATTAAAATTTTTTATTAAAAATTTACAATTTCCAATATTTTGACTTAGACAGGAAGAGGGACTGGAACTGACCAGCTGCCACGTTATCACGTCACCCAAACCCCATGTTCGACAAAGATGACCTTGAACCATGACCTTGACCCTATAGCCTAGCCTTGAATGACCTTAAAAATAAAACTCTGGAAAATTTTTACAAATTAAATAAATTTATTAAATTCTGCGAGCATATTAGATTACTGACAACTACCGCAATATTAGACCCTGGTTAACTTGACATTTGATTATTTAACCCGGTAAATTTGACTTTATACCCAAAAATTCCAAAAATTTCTAAGGAATTTACAAAAAATTGATAATAATTTTTATT